>JAXCHO010000070.1:4210000-4505802 GCA_036630365.1 Acanthiza pusilla | reverse complement strand
TCCCTTTCCTGTATCATCTGTGTATGTGCATAAACACAGGACTGGATTATGGCCTGGAGCTGCCTTGGGCTGCTGTACATGGATGAAAACTTGTTGGAATATGATACTTCACAGAATACTTACCAGAGGTTCGCTGTTGAAATGACAAATCTATTCAGAGAGTTTTCTGCCTCAAATGAACTCATCAGTGGGCCAGGCCATGGCTTAGAGGGGAGTTTTTATTCAATATGCAGTTGGTGCTGACCTAGAAGTGGCTGAGAGCACTTGGGAAGGCAGCCTGGGAGCCTTCCCCAGGGCTGGGGGAAAGCCAAATTGCTTTAGTATTCAAAATTGTCCTGCAGCTTGTGCAGCACGGCGTGGGGCACTGATATATGAATTAACTCTTTGAAAGTCTTAAAAGCACAGATAAGGTTGTGCTACACAGTTTGGATTTTTCTCACCACAGCTACTTTAGAATTCCATCTTTTTGCTAAGTTTCAGTGAGGTAGCAACAGTCTGACTCCAGCGTGAGCACTGTGGTCTAAGGTGCCAAAAACCCAACTTCAGGCAGCAGTAATTGAATTTCAAACTGCAGGGCACACATCCATGCAATGCAGGGGATGAGGAAAGAGGAACAGGGAGAGGGGAGGGTCCCAAGCAGCATTTGGAGCTGCGGTGACACACAGAGCTGTGAGGTTTGCCATTGCACTTGACTGTGTGGAACTGAAGGTGTTCTTGAGCCAACACGGAGATTTTCTACTGAAGTGAGGAGCAGGCACTCATAAATGGGAATAAGGACAATTTTTGCATCTCTCCCTCTATTTTTTGTGTGTCTGTTGGTTTTGTAAAAAAGCCCAGAATGGTCAGCTTTTGTCTCAGAGCCTTTTGCACAGAAGAATTTAAAGTTACAGTGGGGATGAGGGGCAGTGACCATCTCTCCAGCGCGCCGTGGTGGGCTCTGGGCTGGGCTGGAATCCTGTGCTGGTGCTGAGTTTGGATGTCCCAGGCCCATCCGTGCTGGGGAGGGAGAGCTGTGGGAGTCAGAATTCCTGAGCTCTGCTCCTGATTCCTGCGGTGACCTGGGGCAGACAATTCACTCACTGAACCTTGGTTGCATCATCTGCTGCACGAATAGAATTCTTGTCTCTGTCCCAGAGATACTGCGAGTCCTAATTGTTTATGAAGTGTTTTTGGACTGACCCAGCGTTACAGAAGTGGAGAATGCAATTAGTCAGTGCAGGATTAAACATGGGCCTGCACAGTTGTTTATCCTGAGCATAAACAAGGAGGAGGGGTAATCAGGAATGGCAGCTTTTGCAAAAAAAGCTGATTTTTGCAGGAAATGTAGTGAATGCTCTGTGGGGAAAAGATTATGTGATTTAATCTAGAATGTAAAGCTACTTTTTAGCCACAAAAATTTGGTTTTTTCCAATGGAAATGGTAAAACATTATTGTGGGAGATCAGGGAATAATGTCTAAAGAATTATGACCTTTTAAACTGGTCTTACTTAGATGGTGGAGTGGTGAATACACTTTTACTACTCCTTAAAATATACTTTTCATCTAAGTGAATTAATGCCTTGAAAAGCATGTATTTCGCTTATTTAAGTTGTATGTCAGCCGGGAATGCTGAAAACATTCCATAATTAGAAGCAAAATAAACATGGTTCTTTGGGGGTGCTGAGTCCATATACACTGCCCATTAGTTGAAAAACAGAGAAGAGATGGAGTGTTCTCTTTATTTTGGTTTTTCTCCCTGTTGAGGTAGCCAGGTGCGGCCACTTACAAACAATTTATTTGCTTTGACTCTTTGCAGCCACAGACAATGCTTGGGAAATAATTTTGATATACTTGCATGCATGCTGTCCTCTCCAGATTTCTTTCCAGATATCTTTCCCATAATTCCATGGGAATATTTGGAAAGAACTTGGAAGTTCTGTGCTTTGGAAATGCTTCCTTGCCCCACTGAGAATGAATGCTGGGATGGAAAATCTGACCTGCTCAAGGATACACACACACAATGTCTTTATTTCAGTTTAATCCTCTCAGGTGTGAAAAAGCCTCTGAATGGCTGAGGATAAATAGGAGACAAGCCTAGGAAGCAGAGCTTTGGTTTAACCTCTGTACATGGTAAGAAATGTTTCTGCCCTGTTTGAAATGAAGTGTTGGCTCATAAAGGTGATGCCAGTGTTGCCCTGAGCCATGACAATATTTAGTGACACTTTAATATTTGTTTTGTTTTACTTTGACTTATTTCAGTAGACAGCAGTATATCCAGCGAGAGGGGCTGTGGTTTAGGATTTACATCATCAGGGTATTTCAAAAGAATGTTTGTTTGTTTGTTTATTTCTGAGCTTCTTCCTCTTAATTTTCATCTGCATAAAACCTGACAGAGTGGACGTGAAAAGAATTAACTGCAATGGAGGGTGTTCCCAGGAACTGTGGTTTAGGATTTACATAATAGGAGTATTTAAAAAGAATTTCTGTTTGTTTGTTTATTTCTGAGCTTCTTCCTCTTAATTTTCATCTGCATAAAACCTGACAGAGTGGAGGTGAAAAGAATTAACTGCAATGGAGGGTGTTCAGGGAAAAAGAGGTGCTGCACTCAGTGTTTGCCAGTTAGAGTCAGTCAGAACTTGAAGGGGATTTTTCATGACCATGGCAAAAAAGAAAAGCAGCTGCTTGTCATTTGCTTAACCTTGCTTGGGCTGAATTTAATCAGTAGAAAACATCTGGAACTGATTCCCCTTCAGTTTTGGAGTGTCCAGTAATCTGCTGTGTACACACAAGTGGTGCACCTTTAGCATTGGAATACTTGGCCAAATCATCTTTTGCAATATTGTTATCTTTTGGAAAGAAAGGAGGAAACAGCAGCAATTTCCTAATGAGCAAATATTTGCAGTGTTCTGTATAGGTTGCATTGTTGGTTGAGTTTGTGCAGCTGTTGAATGAAATATATTGATCAGAGTTAATAAATTTCCAAGTGAGTAAGGCTGTTTATTTGTATTGATTAAAATTGGGCCAAATTCTGAGCTGTTCAGCATTGCTTGACTACAACTGATGAAGCAATTTGACCTTGTTACTTTTTTGATAGAACGGAATGTTGAATTATGAGCAAATTTTGGAGCTGTAAAAAGCTTCTGCCCATTACCCAGCAGTGGTTTTGTTTAAAAGTCTTGGTCTTTCCTGTGGAATTAGTGTTGGACTTTTACAAATAGCTATTGATACCTGCTTTTAGCTGACTTTTCTGTTAAAGAAAACTCAAGACTCACTTGGATAGTAATAATTGATAAAACTGCAACCATTGTTAAAAAGCCACTCAGAAGGAGATACATGGAAAAATAACATGCATTTAAGCAATATTTAGTGTAGACAGTGCATTCCTTCTTTACAAGGGACGTTGACAACACTCAAATTTATTTTGATTTTTTTCAATATAAATCCTGTTCAGTTGCAGGACAGCATTTAAATTTTTAATAGGACCACTTTGGAAACCATGAGTGAGTAACTGTCTCTGGAAAAAAGCTTTTTTTCTTAGTGTTCTACTGCAGAGAATTTTGCAGTGAATACCCCAGGTGACCTGGCCGTAATTCCTATGGGAATTTCTCTGGGGTAAGGCCCACAGAGATGGGGGACGTTGATGAATTTCTGGGATATTCCCTCCTCTCTGCTTTTCCCCCTTTTTTTTGGGAGTTGTGCTTTCCCTTCCCTGCTCCTGTGGGTAAAACTCCTTTAAGGCACCTCCTGTTCTGTGTGATGGAAAAAGCACAGGTGTGATTTGTTCTGCCCAACACAGCAGAAGGGTGTCCATCTTGGGAATACAGAGCAATGCTGATGGCTTTTTAAACAGTGTATTATTTTAATTATGGGTTATTTTTGTCTTAAGCATCTGTAGTAGTGAAAATCTACCATCAAGGAGAAAAAAAAAACCCAACCTCCTGGGTTTCTTCTCTTTTATTCCTGCTGTGGTCAGACGTGGACTTACTGTCCCCTGTAAAAGGAGAAGAATACTTTTTCCCATTTGGGTAAGGTGAATTATGAGGAGAGCATCTGTAACACAATTGTGATAACTAATTCCTGGAATTCTGGCTTGCACACAGCCTGGACCTGCCTCGTGAGCATGCAAACTGCAGCCATGCTCTGACCCTTGGGGTCTGTTTGTGTTCCTTCAGCTCTTATATTATGCTGAATTCTCAGAACTTGAGTCCAGCTGTAAAAAACCCAAGCAGCCAAATGGCAGAATTTGTTGCTGGAGGTTTTTCCCACTGTTTGCCCTGGGGTGAATCAGCCCATGGCAAGGCATATCTCGAGCTGGTTGTACTAACCCAGTTAAGATCCTCTCAGGGCAGGCTGACCTGGCTCTGTCCTAGATTAGTGTGTGCTGAATGAGCTGTCCTGGACCAAGGGCAGCCCTAGATAAAGTCTGTGAGTTTCTCTCTCTGTTCCTGTGAAGGGCTCAGCTTGGCTCCTGTCCCCAGAACGCTGTGAAACAGAGAGCAGAGTGTGCCCTGGATTTTGGGGTATGCAGGGGTCCAGCAGCTGAAGGCTTGCAGGGCTGAATTGAAAAAGCCTGGTGAGCAGAAAGCATAAAAAAATACACTCAAACCTGCCTGCTGATGACAAAGGGTGTTAAATAGAATTTGGTTGCTCTTTGTTTTGTTTTGTTTTGTTTTTTCTCCTGGAGAAATGGGGTCTCTGGAATTTGTATGTTTCTAGTGAAGCAAAATCACATTGATGACACAGTTCATGGGTCAGATGAGAAAAGTCACTCTTAGCTGCTAGAGATCTACCTGGGAAAGGCAGTGATGGCTTTTATGGGGTTTTTGCCTAGTAAAGACTCTCAGCTTCCATTATTTGCAGCCATCTTCTTCTTGAGTCTCCTCAGAGGGGTAAAGATGCTCTTTGCTAGATAAATAAATGCATTAGTATATGCCAGACTTGGGTGTGAACTGGCTGCAGTAGAAAGAGCCTGGGTTGAAATAATTCCTGGACTTCTCTTATAATTGGAGAGCAAGGCAATTTGAGTCAGCAAAGGCTGTTTCAGTAGTTATTTCTAATAAAATTAATTTGAAAAAGTTTATTGCTTACTATTTTAAAGAATTTAAATCAGAATAAAGCTTCTGAAGGAGACTTCTGATGCTTTCTTCTGCTGCCTCTTTCATCTCCACATCTCCCCTCTCAGCACTTTGCTGTGTTCCCATTGCGTAGGGTGCAGTGACACTTCCACACTCGTCCCTTTCCCTCCCTGCGTTTGGCTGCTGCAGCAGCTGGCCCAGGCAATTGTCAGAGATTTTTCCAGTGTTTATCTTGTTAACTTCTCTGCCAGCTGTCTGAAGAAGCTGTTCTGGGGGAGGTAGGGCATCAGGGAGGGGTTTGTGTGCCATGTAAGCCAACCCCATCTCCATCCTCTCTCCATCCTCTCTCCATCCTCTCTCCATCCTCTCTCCATCCTCTCTCCATCCTCTCTCTCCATCCTCTCTCTCCATCCTCTCTCTCCATCCTCTCTCTCCATCCTCTCTCTCCATCCTCTCTCCATCCTCTCTCCATCCTCTCTCCATCCTCTCTCCATCCTCTCTCCATCCTCTCTCCATCCTCTCTCCATCCTCTCTCCATCCTCTCTCCATCCTCTCTCCATCATCACCATCATCACCTTTGCAAAGCCAGAAACGCTCAGTGCTTTACACCCGCCCCTTGTACCCTCAGCACACCGAAATGTGGTTCTCAGGTGGGGAAAGGGCCACATCCAAATCTGGGTAAGGGAACACTGAAGCATTTATGGCCAAGGCAGCTCATAAGGCACCAGTGTGGGGGAGGTTTGGGAGGTGACCCCAATAGCAAAACAGAGCTCAGAATAAGGAGGTTATGCACATGAGCATCAGTGGAAGGGAAGGGGGTGAGGGGAGGTGGGGGACATGGCATTCATTTCTCCCTCTTGATCTGAAACTGAATCTCTCAAATCCTTGGTGAAGCATTCAGTGTCCCTTGTGCTGCCCAGAGTCCGAGTGGCAGTGACAATCTTGGCTCTCAGTGCTCTAGGATTGCAATAAGAGTTTGCATTTTCCTCCTCAGAGCAGTCCTTCACCTCTTGGGCTATGCCTTTGCTATTTCCAGAGTCTGTAACCCCTTCCTCTAGGAGTTCATTTGAATGGAATTCATTTCACTCATATCCTACCTTTCTCGGGCTGTGGTGTGCTGCTTCACTGGGGTTGCATTTTCCCCCCAATATTAACTGTGTTGGAGTCTCTGTGAGACTTCCTTCACTGGGCAAGTGCACATTTAGATCTACAGTAAAATCAGTGTAAACAAATTGTGATGTTTTCTTAATGGTGAAGCAGTGAATTATCATTTTGTGCACATTTAATAGAGGAGGTGAAATGGTTATTTCAAACCACTACTGCATAAACACTTGAGAAGTCTTAACTGTTCTTTTTGCTGGACAAAAAAAGCTCAATCTTGAGCGATCTCTTATTCCACAGAAGAATGTATTTGTTGCTTTACTTCAAAACAACAACTTAACAATTTTCTGTGAGATTTTACAAGCAAAAAAGGAAAATATCCAAGTGTTCTAACAAAGTTATTCTAGAGAGATTTTTATTCCAGTTATCATATGATTGCAGGAGATATTATAGGAAAAGATGGAACTTGGAAATCACTGTTTGGATTCTCCAACCGAATTAAGACACTGAGTGGCATCTGAATCTTTCATGCCACAGAAAATGGAAGGGAATATTCTATGTTTCCCTACCAACAAATAGCAGAGCATCTTTGGTTGGTCAGTGGCACCAAGCAGATTGTCCTAAACATATTTGCAGTTTATGTCATCTTGGCAATGTGTTTGAAATAATGTTGGATGTTGGTTAGAAAACAAATGGATTCGGATGGATGGATTTGAAATAATCACCTTTCCCTTGTCATATAAACTTTTGGCACAAATTGGGAGTGTAGGAGGCATAACTATTCTGGGTCTTCTCAGAATCTGAGCTTCAAAAAATTTGAGTTTTAGTTGTAGCAGCAAGAGCTGAAAAACTTCTTTAGAATATATTTTAAGTTCTTTAATTATAAATATTTTCTAATGGTAGTTCTGAATAAGCAATATGAGGGAGTTGGAATGTGGCATTAATAAAGAAGGCACATCCCCACTGAGCTCTGAAGCACAGAATTGAAAACCCCGTGAATTTAATTTTAAATAAAATGTCATCAGTTAATTAATCAGGAAGATAACTTATCGTGAGGGGGGTTTGTGCCTATAAGATCTTTCAGTTTGAAGTCTATGATCTGAAGATCTGTCAGTCAAAATTTTTATAGTGCTGGGTACACAACAATGGCTACTTTGGATTTCCTTTTTAACAGTTGTAGCTTAGACTCTTACTCAAATTATTGCCCTGCCTATAATATGCTCATGTTCAAGATTCAACAAATCAGTATTTGGAGTAAATATATTTGAGGTATGGAATACTCCCATAAAATGTTGTTTCTTTACATCTGGAATGTATGAAATAACTGCTGAAGCTTTAGTTAGGAATAATTTTAATTTAGTGCAGTCAACAGCTACGGATTATTCTGTTGAACTTGCTTTGAGCTTAAGGACAGACAGGAAAATTATTTCCACTACCATTAAGATTTACTTTAATTTACAGATTTTTTTTCTGGTCAGTCTGGAACAGGAGGTTGGTAACAATGTTGTGTGTATTGAATTCGTGATTAACAGCAGTAAATAGGGAAATTGTTCTACAAGGATTCAGTTGTGGGAGGGCAAGAACTGCATAGGACCAGCAAATAATTGTGGCATATTTCACTGTAATTACACTAATTGGGTTTTGTGTTCTCCTGAGTCAAAACATTGACAGCAATTCAGAAGATGTTTCTATTTTTACTGTCACTGCAATTTGTATGCTTTGACCATTAACCGTCGTGAAAAATAAAAATGTTTTCAGACTGGTTTATTTTCTTTAATAGCCACACTAAAACTGTACTTCCTTATTAAAATAAACACTTTTACTATAATGGCAGTTCTGAATCCCATAATGGAATGTAACTCTAGATATTTATATTACATGATACATTCCCTATGTGTAATTCTAAGAGTGTGTATGTGTTAAGAGCTCTCCCTGCAGAGCTAACAAGCTGCCAAATTACATTTCACTGACTATTAATTGTTGCACTTTAAGGTCGAGTTCTTCTTGTCCTTTTAAAAAAAAAAAAAAAAGGCGAGCAGTGAAGAAGGATCACTTTCAAAGATATTTTTCTCTTATTTTTCTTCACTGTTTTTGCTGTGTATTTTGTTCTTCAGCATAACTGAACAAACAGTCAAGTATTTCCAGCCTTAAAAAGTTAAATGCTTTAGTATTGGTGACTTGAATTCGGTCTTGGAGAGCTGATCTCTGAGCACATTCACAAGGTGTAGATGGTGGAGATATCCAGCTCAAAAACATGTTAAAAATACTTGTGGGCACGAGGATTGTGTCAGATAAGCGAAAGAAACCGAGTAAGTCTCAAGAGAACAAAGAAATGCTTTTCAAAATTGAAACTAGTCAAAATAGTTTGCTGTAGAACATTGAAAAGCTTTGCTTTCTTGGAGTCATTTGAATACAACTTGTCTTGTTAGGTGTTTTCCACATCCCTCCTGGCCCAGCTGTGGCAGTGTTTGGGTGATCATGAAATGTTCATTGCTGGCTTTTTCCTGCTGTCCTGATCCTCCTGCTGCTGCCACAATGCATAATTTAAAAGCTATTAATTAATTAATATATCTCCTGTGTAGGTCACTCTGTGGCTGTCTCTGATGCTTCCCTTCCCCAGCCAAGGAGGAAAATGTTTTCCAGCCTCTTTGTCAGACTGTCACCGAAAATCGGGAGAAATAAAAAAACCCTCTAGCACTATATTTGAAGTGATAGAGAATCAGGCATTACTTTATTTACTGGCCAGGATGTGCCAAGGAAAATATTCCAAAACCACATGTTTTTACAGGATTTTTCCCCGTTTTTTATCCAGTAAAAACCCATAGGGATGTATAGCTTCAAAGTTCATTGGTCCAGAGTTGAGCAACCTTCAATATTCAGTTTTCTGTTGGATCCGAATCCCTTCGCCTTCGATGTAAGTTAGATTTTCGTTGTTCAATTTTCTTTAAATTAGATTTTCGTTGTTCAATTTTCTTCTCAATCCTTTCTGGGAAAGATGTCTTCAGCTCAATCAGAGGTGGCTCTGGGGTGGATGTTTGGAGATGGCCACCGAAGTTCCGTTCATGTTCCGTGGATGGCCTTTATCTTTCTGGGTATTTTTGGGCTACTCCCATTCTGTCGATATGCTAAGCTCCTCTCCATAGAGTGATGCAATATTTCCTAAATAAACTAAAGAAAATTCCGCTCCCCAAAGCAAAGTCAAGTCAAGCCTAACTAGAGAGACAAAAATACAGAGTTAAAAGTTAAACAAAAATTTTAAACTGGTATATTTTCCAACAAGACCTTCCCCACTAACACCCTCCTTATCAGCCCCACAGACCTGAATGAGTTTGGGAGTCTACTTTCCTTTTGTGTGAGTTTAGAAGACACAGACAAAAAAGCAGTACTTTTTCTCAGGAACAGAGCCCAGGAGAGAGGAAACGTTAAAACAAAGATGGCTCTGTATTTTAAGAGATGGGAGATTTCTGGGATTTGGGTTGAGAATGAGAAACTCCTCTAGGATTCAGTTATTATATCAGGACCCTGCTTGCCTGCCCTCCTTGTTCTGGGGCCCTTCCAAGGCAAACCATGATTCTATAGTGCATGTTGGGCAATAATATGAATATTTCCTGCATGGCTGTAGATTGTATGTGCTCCAACTGGATGCTTCCCCCTCCTTTCACAGGAGAAGGGACACGATGTGGCATTTCAGGGGGAAATGGAGCTCTGCCAGGCAGAGATGTTTTTCCATGCACATGGAAATGTCCTTAAAGCCTGCACTTCTCACCACAGAGGTTTTGCCCTCCGTCTCACCCACCTGGACAGGCTGGAGCCTCCCAAGTGCTTTGGGTTGGAAGGGACCTTACAGATCACCCAGTTCACGTATTTATGGCACTGTAGAAAATGTTCGGCATTTGTTGGGGTTTTCTTTGTTTGGTTTGTCATTTGTGGGGTTTTTTCTCTGTTGTTGTTTTTTTGTTTGTTTGTTTGGTTGGTTGGTTTTTGTTTGGGTTTTTTTGTTTGTTTGTTTTTTGGGTTTTTTTTCTTTTTTTTCTTGTGAGTGTTACATCCCTCTTGTTTGCTAAGTCTGAAAAGGATGTTCAGGCAGCTGGGTGGATAACACATCCTCGTGTGCACTCAAGAGTATGTTTAATTGCTTTTTCCCTGCGTGTTTCCCAGCACTCCATGCCTTTTCCCAGAGCTGCATGCCCTTGTGATTTTCAGTAAGTGTTGGTATTCATTTACACCCCGCGCTGTCCCGTCAGCCCTGGAGGAGTGATTGAGTTCCAGGGCTGTAAGGCAGTGCAGCTTGGCCTGCAGGCTTATCTAAACAAAAGAATGTACAGCAAATAAAGGCAGCATTAGTGCATTTGGAGTGCTGATTGTTCCAAATCAGATACACAGGAAACCAGATGTTGGAGTTTATCTAAAACACTTGCAGCCCAATCTGTGACTGCAGCAGGAAGAGTGCTCAGCACTTTTTGCATGGAGTTAGCAACGTGTCTGCAGCAAATTTATTTATTTTATGATTATTAATTCATTCTTATTCCTCAGTTCATCTTTCCAGATGCTATTTTATTTCTGTTCTGCTAGCAAACCACTGCTGAATTAATTTTGGTGTGCCTCTGCAGGCTTTTTCGGGGGCAAAATGCAATTCTTGTACATTCCCCTGAATTTGACTCAGCCACGTCTAGAATGATAATAAATTTAGCTGCCTGAAATGAGGTACAGAAAGCAGCTTGGCTTTTTTAACTCTGCTGCTCTCTCGTAGCTCTAAGGGCTGTGTGTGGAGCAATGTGAGTATGTGGAATTTGCAGGTGGCTCACATTTGAGTGCGTATTAAGGATGTAAAATCACAGCTTCAGATGCTCAGATTTACAACAGTTTATCATAAAACTAAAATAAAAATATTTAGAGTAGTACTGAGTACGCTCCTGACACTGCTGCAGCTTCCCATAGTAATGAAGAAAAGCTCTTATAACATAACTTTGATAAAGAAATGATTCAGTCCATGCTAATTGCTGTATTATTCCAAGGTGACTCCTCAGAGGGGCTCGAATGCCATTTGCCAGCTGAGAGGAATGACAATTAAAGCAAGTTGAAGACATTTTTAAAAGCAGCCTGATGTTCAGGTGTCAGACACGCCCAGGCCTCTGGGTTTTCATTAGCTGTTCATTTCCCTTTATTTTTCTGAGGAAAGTAAGGACTGGGAAATGTCCCAGTCTAGCCCCAAACCAGTTTGCCTGCATGCAGCTTTACAAATACCGTGTTTTTAAGTGAGGTGATCCAAATTCCTGCCACAGGAAAGCAGAGAAGATGTAACAGTGTGACCTCACAGGCAGCTCATCCCCGTGGATGAAGGAAGTGTGGTTATCCCAGGGATTTTCTGTCAGGGTGCAGCTTTACATACAAAATGAAATCAAGTGTTTCCTTCCTGTGCACTGCTGATATGGAGCAGTGCAGCCTGGGCTTGGGGAGTGAAGTTTTTAACAGAAAGTGCTGATGAGACAGTGGCACTGAAGGAACAGGGACCTGCTTTTTCTTGGTTTTCACCTCCTTTATCTGAGAAGAGCTTAGTGCAAAATCTTCCTGGCTATTTAGTCCTGCTGCAGATAGGCATTGGCTGTTTGGGAATGGCCCCCACAGTGGGAGCCATGGGCAGTTGTGTTTTCTGGTGCAGCTGTCATTTGGGAGCTTGATTTTCCCCATAATACAGAGACAGAAATCAGTGTCATGTAGATAAGGAACCTAAGGTTAGATAAAGCCAACCAGTGTTACAAAAAACATCTCTGGATTGTATTTGGATGTGTTTATTGTATGATTTCACCATTTTAGAAACAGACACTGAAATTAAAAGTAGATGTGTATGAAACTGAACTTTCCTTTTGCTGTTTGATTTAATCTCTTGATCTGTTCCAGGGATCCCTGGGTCTCTGGCATTCGCTGGAATTTGTTGTACTGGGGTAGATACTATTCTGTATTTTCAATTTGCCACTTCCAACTGTTCATGCTCATAAAACATTATCTATTTTATGATGAAACAGGTACAGCTTCTTCACACTGTGAGCAGTAACACACGGACAGAAAGGATAGCTCCTCTTTTTCCTCTTCATATTTCCTTGCCTCCCCTGCTTAATACTCTGCAGCATCAAATGTAGGGCACTAATTCCCATAAAGTCAGTTTGGACAAGGAAATTTTGTGAAAATAAATATAGAGAGGGAAGACAGAGTTGTTCTGGCTTGAGCTGCAGCTGTTGCACACTACCATATGTAGTAGCTGGACCTTACAACTTGGGGTTTTATTTCTGGAAAACATCACTGCCATGTGTTGAATGTATTATAATGCTCCACATTTCCTCAAAAAGAAAGCTCTATCATGAGTGATTATTATGAATTACTTTATTGCTCAGGAGCTTATGGCTTCTTGAAGTTTAAAAAAAAGAAATAATGCTCCATTTAGTGTGATTTTTGGGAGTTTTGATTTATGACTAATCATTGCTGTCTAAATGAGTTTTGGAAGCTCAAGGAAAGTGAGTTACCTTCAGAAACTGAGTTGGCTCCAGAAAGAGTGGTTTGAGTAAGAAGATAACTGCTCACAATTCTGACAGCCACTTAAGGACAGAAAATATTTGGACAATATAATGTATGACATGAATTTACCATTAGCATTAATTTAGGGACCAGCAAACATTATTAATGTGTTAATATTTAATAGCAGAAACATGTAGAATTAATGAGTGATAGAAGCATAAAGGGAAATCAGTACTGAACAATGTTTATTAGGGTTAAACAGGTGATACTTCACAAAATGAATACTTTGAATTGAGTCAAGTGGCTCTGAGAGTAGCAGGGAATCTCACAATACCCCAAATATGATGAGCATCTGAGCTGTGATTTCTGCTTTAACTTCATGTATAAGGACAGCACTTCTAAGAGCAGCTCTCTTTTCTCTTAATACTTTTGAGATCAATCCAGTCTGCAATCAAAATGGCAAAAATTGTTCTGTCCATGGAAGTGTGGGAGGGCAGAGGAGAAGCAGTGAGGAGTCTGAGACATGACCCAAATACTTCATTTTTTGGAGCTAAGTGCACGAGTTCCATTCAGCAGATAAAATTAACTGTGGAATATGTGTTACACAACTCGTGGCTGTATAAAATAAAATAAAAAATCCTGGTCTTTTTCAAAATGCTGGCAGGAATGGCACGTGCCCTCCTTGTGGGATGAGAGTGCCACAGATAGTCCCAGTTGGTGCAGTGTATTTTATACACTGCACATTTGTGGTGAAGTCAGCCCAATATGGGATGGAAATGAGTTTTGAGGGTAGATCTTTATAAAAACATGAATTTTGCAGATGTGATCATGTGCCATGTTACTCGTTCAGAGATTGGTGTTTCCCAAAGCAATGGTTCAGATATTGGACCTGTGCATTTCAAGATTTTGTGTGGAAATAAGGCCACATACAAAAATGTCTTATCAGGACAAATGCAGAACTGGCAAATCTCACAAAATAAAGCTCCTCTGGAGCAGCCAGAGTGTTTCAGTGGTGCTGGGAGAGCACAGAAGTCCATGCTCCTGGTGCCAGGGAGGTTTGGGGTTCTCCTGGAAGCACACAGCTTATTTGTGATTAAATGTAAATAAAATAGCTTTGTAATTTTATGTCCTTTGTCAGTGTTCAGTTATGCAATTTTATAATTGTATTCCATAGACTCCATTTTCAATTCTTGCCTATAGGAAAGGTTATGGCCTTTCCAATGGTAAGCCCTGGTGTTGTAGGGTTTTTTAGTATTTACCTTGAATGCAGTCCAGCCAAAGGGTTCTGGAACTAACTGGAGATTTCAACAATTTCATTTTCTAGGAGGCAAGGTTTCTTATTTCTGTCCCATGGATTGTTACCACAGCATATGCAATTAACACTGCTTAGTCTTTATGTGTTTTGATGCTTAATTTTAGTGATTCACCTACAAACACATTTATTTCTCCCTTGAATTTATATGTGTCATCCTATCCATTTTCCAAGGTATATTTTGCCAGCTCATATGCTAAGCTTTCAAGGATGATCAGAATTAAAATTTATGGGTAGCTTCCTTAGAAACTGCTAGGATCACCAGGAATCATGAATAAAATGTCTCTTTTAGATCAGCAACTTAGCTAGATATATTTTATGGCTTTTTAACAAAATTTATACAGGAAGAGATATTGAAGAGAACTTGCAGCAGAAACAGCTTTTGAATTTTGGTGCAGCTGAACTTAGAAAGACAAGTCCATGTACACTGCACATGGTGAAGTCACCATGAGCTTGGCTTTCCCATATTTTTATATTGGATGGAGATGAGTTTTGAGGATAGATCTTTATAAAACATTAGCTTTTACCACTTTCAGGGCTAGCTGCACTTCTCTGATTTTTGCAGTGTCTTAGTGAATTCGTGCATTAATTGGCCATTATCGGTTCTCCAAATCTCTAATGCAATTTACACTTTGGCAATGCTTGGAACATGAGCTAAACTCCAGCACAGCTCATACCCATCATGGTTATCTACAGAGCCAACCTGAGGCTTCCTGGTTCTTGGGAGAAATTTTAAACACTGCTGACTGTAGTGGCCAAAGAGCACTTTGGGTTCACATATTCTGTTTGTATGATAACAGCATTTTAAGGAATGGTTTTAAAGGTTTTACAGCATGTGTATCAAATGGTGTTGAGTGAGGAAATGAAAGTCTGATTGTTTTTATTGTGCTCACATTGATATTGCAGGTATGGTGAATTTCTGTTCACAGCCCTCAACAAGACAAACCTTGTGTTTGAACCATTTATATGCATATATATATTTTTGCATGGTGAACATTCTAAGCATTGACTTTACTGACTCTGACTAAACCCAAAGTCACATCTCGTATTAGCATCATTTCTTTAATGTCCTTCACAAGATCCCAAGCCATGGTGAGAGCTCTTAGATTTGTGTCCCTAACATACTCTGATTTCTTTGAATGATTTTGCAGGCAGAAGACGTTTGGAAGGGCACAGCCAGGACATGTCACGGGCCAACAGCTTCACCGAGGACATGGACCTGGTGGCCGAGGAGTCACTGCTGCCAGCGGCGTCTGACGTGGCACAGTGAGTGAGCAGCAGCTCCTTCTTGCCTTTTTCAGCCTGGAAATGAAACTCGAGATAACTTTAGTATAGGAGGGAATAGAGAAGTGGATCTTTATTGGAGCTCTGGGGGCAGTTGTGGAAGAATATCCACAAAAGCCCAGCCCTGCAGGGGTGAATAAAATTTGATAGGTTTGAGGAAATTAACATCATTGATAAAAAGCACCAATTCGGAGGACAAGTGGTGATGCAAATCCCCCCAGGTCAAGCCCCTGCTCTGGAGCCCCCACCCTTGCCACCAGCTGCACTTGTTTATAAAAATGAGTTCCGAAGGCATTGTTCTCAACCTTGGCTCCCAGGAAGAGCTAAGATAGAGTAGAGGCCTTGTGCCCTCTGGGGTTTGGAGTTTTGGAATGTGTTTGGTCTTTCTAGCTGGAGAAAAAGGTAGGGAAAAGTCCTGGGAAGGTTACAAACATACAAAAGAAAAAAGCAAAATTCACCCAATATCAACCTTATCCCAGAAATTCATAGGGAGGGACACTTGGCACTGAGTTATTCTTTGGCTGGCTGTGCTTGAAGTGATTGTGAGTTTGATCTTATTTATCTAAATGTCAATGTTGCTACCAAATGCAAGTTTAGCCTTCAGTCTGGAAGCAGTCAGGCACTTGGAGAAGCAGCACTGCCCCGTGATGGGTGATTGCAGTCCTGGTGTCTTTGTCGTTCCACTTTTTAAGGCACAGTTCCTGAGACTGAGCTTTTCAGGCCCTTTTAGACTTGTAGAATTCTGCATCAGTTTAAGCTCTAAAGCAATCCTAATACGTGCAGTGTATGAATTGGTTGGAAACCTAAAGGAAAGAGTCATTTATTGATGCAGCCTGAAAATAGAAAGGCTGCCTCATGTAATATTTTTATAAAGTAGGCACACTTTCAAGGAAATGATGTTCCACAAATGTGAAAGTGAAATGAGTATCCAGGATGGAAAAATCCCCATTATCAGCGAGTTGCTGAATTGTTGCTTTTACTTGGCTTAGCAAATATTTATTTCCTGAAATAAACACAATAATGTGTTCATGCAGGACACGTCTACATTTTGCTTTGGCAGCATCTTGAGTGACCTTCATGCTTTTGTCCAGTAAAGTACATGTCCAGTTTTGGGCATGCAGGTTCTGGAGTAAATTTCAAATGTAAAGCAAAGCATTAAAACACAGAGCAAGGCCTGGATGGCCCAGAGCATCCAGGTGCCATAGCAATGTTATATCTCACATCAGAAACCCATACAAATAGTGCTGCTGAGGAGATCTCTTGAGTTAGCAGGCTCAGGGTGATAGTAATGGTGATGAAAAACTCCTCTGAGATCACCCTTGCAGGAGAAAAAATGGGCTTGTCACTGGAAAAACCCTTCAGTAAATATCTGAGGTTGAAAATAAAAAAGAAAAAAAATTGTTGCTTGCCTTCAGGTAAGGGAAAATATTGACAGCAGTGTTCAGGATGAATTTGAAAGCAATGTGATTCCATTCTGTGGTGTGATTGCCTTGAAGATGTTTCCTTTCACATCCTATGTTTCCTTTCTGTCCAGGTAGCTCATGAGCTACACCTATAGTAACTATACCGTGCTGTCATACCAGGTATCCTGTCCTTGTATTTTCCCAACATGTTATATTTTGGCCCTGCCTTCAAGTCAGAGAATTCTAAATTGTTCTATCAAAATGGGTTTTTTCCCCTCTTCTTTTTAATCAGCACAGTGCAAGCAAAGGGTTTTGCATTTGAGAAAAAAAAACCTCAGTCCTAATCTGATTTCTACTGTTTAGGGCATGAAAAATGGTGGTGTTGTGTGTTATGTTGTGCAGTGCAAACTGTACCTGCATTTTTAATTCTTATCAGTATTTAAATGCATTTCTCCCTTGCAGGGAAAATAAGGAGTAGCAGAAAGATAATCAGATAAATGCACAAATAAAAAAAACATTAAAATATGGAGAGATTTAAAGTAATGTGCTACACGGTTTAAAGTAATATACTATGAAATCATGAATTCCTCTTCATGTGGCTGTCAGGTTCATAGAAACAGAATGATCTTGCAACTGAATATTGCTAAATCAATTACTTTTATATTCTAAGACTCACGATAGATAACATACATACAAATTTTAGCTTCTGAATATTTGGAAGAAACTTCAAATGTATAGAAAGCACAAGGCCAGAAATTATGGATATAAAGGTGCCATGTAAGAACAAAGTCAAAACATAATTTCATGTTTTCTGCTTCTAAATGGAGCATAGCTGTTTTCACTAATATCACTGATCATCTCATTTTCTAGATCTGCATTCCTACCTAGCAGGATATATTCATTTAAGAGTTGTCCTGATTTCGAGCAGAAATGTGGTGTCTCATTGTTTAAATAGTGAACTTTTATTAGAGAAGCACAGAACATGTATTTATGGAGCCTGGCTTAAGCTCCCAATTCTAATGCCAACAATAAGCTATCAACACTGTATTTACTGATGTGCACATCAATATTGGATCTACTCAGTGCAATCATTTATCTTGTTTTTAGCAGAAGTGTCAGCAGGTAAGTCTGTGTGTGCTGCACTTGCTTGGGCGTGTGAGCTTTCCAGAACAGCATGGCTTTTGCTTTGCACTTCATTGGGCCAACAAATCTTCATCCTAGAGTCATCAGAGCAGTCAGTGGTTGGACAAAAACACTTCCAGGAGTGGAATTCAGCCAGAGAGGTGTGTGTGTCTATGAACACACACAGTGAGCCTTCCCAGCTTGCAGAGCAAGTGAAAACTTGGCTCTCCCATGGCAGCCTGTTCCAGGATCCCACAATGAGGACACTTTCACGTGAGGCACTTTGTGAACTTGAGTTTGACTTTGTGGAGCTGCCAAAAGGGAAAGTTTTGTTTGTCTTCAGCAAGTGTTGTTGTACAAAATCTCTCCTGCAGTAACCTGTATTTCAAAGCCTGTGACTGGCCATTCTTTGAACTTCCTGTGTTGATTATTAAACCTGGTGCCAGGTCTACAAATGTAATGTTTGAGGGTTGTTTTCTGTAATGTGAGCAGCAGATGCTTGTGAGATCTGCTCTGCAGGATGGATGGTAGCAGAGATGCTCTCCAGTGCCATAAGCTTTGTTTTAGGCCACACTGTCTGCCAGATTCCCTTCCTTGTGAGGGCAGGGCAGATACGGTCCCAGGAGAACAGAGTTCTCCCCTTGAGCCTTGTCCCCTCAGACAAACCTCTGTCGCATCAATCTGCACATGTGTGCAGCACATTCATGGCACAGGAACTCACGGGAGATTTGCCAAACAAGCACCAGGCTGTCCAAAAACTGCTGCTGTTCTTGTTTGAGGTGAGATTTGAGCGGAAGCAAAGCAGTTCCGTGGGTTGCTGCACTGCCCAGGCTCAGTGGTGCATCCATCCAGCAGTGCAGCTCTGATGTGAGAGGTCCATGCATGCTGGGAGAAGCTAGGCTGTCAGTAAAATCAAACAACAAGCTTGGAAATTGAGCTTGAGAGAGCTCTCTGTAGAAACACAGCTGCTTTGGACCCTTGGGTAGCTGGGATGATGTTCCTGGGGATCTCTGCACAAATGTGAACAGCGCCTGAGCCAGGGGACAAAAGCATCACGTTCAGTTTATAACCCTGGAGTTCTTGCTGAGTATCTCTGGCCCATTCCCTCAGGGGTAAAAGTCCTGAGCAGAGCTCTGTTGTTTTATAATGGCTGCTGCTGAGGTGTCCAAAGCTGAACAAGAATGATGTTGTTGGAGATTAATCTATTCTGACAGATTAAATAAATAAGTTAATCAGTTGATGAGTAGTTCTATTTTTAGCCATAAATGTTCGGACTGCCTCATTGCCTGATGTAATTACTCACCTAATATTTCAAATTTTCTGATGAACAGTCAGAAGGGGACTCCATCAGTGCATCACTGCAGTTCTGCAAGACTGAAGGAGACAACTGACAAATAACCCTTAATATTTTATTTTCTTTTTTATCTCCAGCTGCTTCTATGGTTAGGCACATTGTGATGACAAGAACCCTTGGCCATAACAATATTTTTTGTCATACACACCAGACTTAACTTTCCATCAGGAAAGAGAGAATTTGGCCAATAGACTGCACTGAAAGATGACACCAGCCTGGTAGATAGCACAGCCTCAGGAAAAATATACACAGCACCAGCTTTAGAGGCAGACATCCTGTTTTTGTTTTTCAGAGCTCTGTGGTTTAAAGCTGTGATGTTTAAAGTTCTTTTCACTGTAAGGAAAAGCAAAATTTAGAAATTCTGTGTGTCAGCGTGGTTAAGGAGCTGCAGTTGACTGTGCTCTTTGTGGCTCCCTGGGGTCACCCAAAGGTGAATTTCAGCCTCTGCCCTGGCAGGGAGCAGGGCAGGGCTCACCTCTGGCAGGTGAGATCCCCACAGTGCCCATGGCCAGTGTGTGGATCTCGGGGAACAGCTGAGCTGGACCTGCAGCTGGGATTGCAGCTGGAATTGCAGCTGGCACTGCAGCTGAAATTGCAGCTGGAACTGCAGCTGGCACTGCAGCTGGCACAGCTGCCAGGGCAGTGAGAGCCCCAGCTGCTCCCCACAGGGATCGTGGGGCTGAATTTCCCCTGGTGGGCTGAGGGCAAGGCCAGGGCTGCTCTCCTTTCTGAAGCTCTGCCCCAGCAGGCTCAGGCTGTGTTTCAGAGCCGTGGGTTCAGTGCAGTCCTGGCTGAAACAGCTCTGTGCAGAGGTTTGGGGAGCACTGAGGTGCTCGTGCTGCATTCCTGGGTGCTGTGGCTGTGGAAATGCTCATTGCTCCAGTCTGAGTCTGCCAGCAGTGCAATAGAAGCACAGAGGCTTGGAGGTGGGAGCAATCCAATATCCACTGCTGCCACCTCCTCCAGGTTTTTATTTCAATTTCGTGGCACAAAACTGGCTCTTAGATGGTACAAGGGAGATTTCACCCATGAAATTATTAGCAGGACAAACCAGTATTAGAATGTGGTTATTAAACAATCAAAGGAACCCTGAGGAGGGGGAAAAGACACATCTGAGGTGAGGCAATGGATGCAAAACAAAGCTCTTCTAACAGGGGAAACGGAGACTCCGAGGTGAGGGTGACCACAGGTGAATCCTGATGCAAAAGAGCATCCCAGATTAATCCAAAATTAATCTTGGGTGGTGAGAAGGATTTCTGTGAGGGCTGAGGCTTGCTGAAGCCAAGGGTTGGGTTATTTTTGTCTGTGTTTGTGCCCCAGGCTGCCTGCAAGGACAGCCCAAAGCTGTTCCCATGTCACCCGAGCTGCGTTCTACTGAGACTGGGGGGTACCCTCAGCACTGCTCTTCACTGGGGTGCAAAATCCAATTTGTATTCAAAGCAGGATGCTTCATGGTTCATCTTGGCATCTAGCTTTTCGCTTTAACAACAAGTTTAGGAACAGTGCTGTTTTGGAGCTTTTTTCTGGTTATGTGATTGACAGGTATGAAATGTGACTAATTTCCTTCCTTGCCCACTAACACAGAAATTTTATACAAAGTGAATGGGGCAAAAGGTAAAACTTCTGTTGGATCTTAAAGCTTACATTAGATGTGCTCAACAAAAGATGGTTATTGTTAGGCCCTTGAAAAAAGGGATGTTAAAGCCATCATCTGACTTTCAGCCTTCCACTGTCTGTAGATGGAAGTGAAGATCTTCTCAAGGTCTTAAGAATATTTTTTGTCATTCTTTGTCTCTGCTTGAAAATCTAAGTGTGCAACTCATAACTCCAAGCATATTTTCAGTCTTTCTGTGGTTTTGGTCTATCTCTGCCAGCTCCATTTATCTTTGTATTTTTATCATAGCTTCCTCCTGTAGCCTATTGCTTTTGAAAGATTGCTTATGAAAGAAGGAGTTCACCTTCTCACCAGCAGCTCTATCACACTGAACATTATACATAATAAAATCTAGTAATTAGTGATCTTGTGTGGATAATTAAATCTGCTATAACTCATTAATAACACTTTTATGGCTAAGATAGTGTCCCTGGGGTGCCCCACATGAGATGAGTGGAGGGCACAGATCCATGTCCATCTTATTTCCAGGTTTCTCATTGTCTGTTGGCTTTGACATTTATTAATCCCTACTCTCAAGTACATCCAATACAGGTATTGCTGATGTAACTAATTCTGTCCTCAGCATGGCACTCAAAAACTTTAGTCATTGCTTCAAAGAGAGATTTTCATGAGAATCTGTCATTTCTGAACAGAAAAAAAAGGTAGAATCGTGAAAATTTAACAGACAGTAATAATTGCTAATCTGGTTCCATGCTTTTACCACTAGATGGTCTTGTGTTAAATTGCACTTTTCAGCACTACCCATTTTTGTCTTGTCACTTCTAATTTGGAACTCTTTAAAAGGGCTGCCCTGGGATTTATTTCAGCACCCAAAGCATTTTTATTACAATGTAATATGAAAGCAAGGCTGGCATTTCTATAAATTGGTGCCATTATGCAATAGCCTTTTATAAGAATTTGACATGGATTCTGAGGGGTTTTGGAGGTATTTTGTTTTATTTTATGCTGGAGTCATGGTAAATTTTTGCTCTTTTATTTTTTAGAGTGAGGACATTTGGCCAGTGGAGGGCACTGCCCTAACACAGGAGAAACAGAAACTCTCATTTCAGCTTTCCAAATCTCATTTGTCATTTCAGCAAGCTTACTTATAAACTTCATTCATCTGCGTCTGAATTTCCCCAATGTTAAACTGGCAAGTTTCCACGCTAAGGAAAACCCCTACTAAAACATCAATTTAATGAGAAATTTAACCAAGCCCCAAAGGCTCAGCTTGGTGTTGTGGTTATACTTTCTTTTCTGGAAAACAAGCTATTGTCACTGCCCACTGAAGGCTGTCAAAATATACCTGAGTGCATATTATCATCTAAACCTCTGTGCAGCAAAATTTCCAGATCTGATGGAAAAGTGTGAAATAAAAGTTGCTTTGGAAACAGAAGCTTCTACAAAACATGTCCAATAATTGTTTTGGTTTTTTTTTTTTTCCCTTAATGAGTTTTCTAATAATTTCACAGAATTTTAAACTGGAGAATTTTAAACTGTGGATAGAATTTGTCATGCCAGAGGTGTGAAGTGACTCTGGGATTGGCTGCAAATACCAGTCTTGGGTGAGAAATAGTTTACAAAGAAAGTGTCTGTTTCCAGATCAAATTAAAGACTCACATTTGTGGCCTTGCTTTACGCAGAAATTGTTATTTATCTCAGTAGCAAGTCAGAGAAGGGAAAAAAGGCAACTCTGTCATTTGTTATTGAAAAGGTGCAAAGAGCTGGATTGGATTCCTGCTCTCCAGTTCTGGCGCCTCTTGTCTGCAGTGTGAGGAGAAAGGGAAGAGGCAATCATGTTCTAGAGGCTTTGTTTGGATGTCAGAATCTGTCAAAGTTAATATTAACTGTCAAAAAATATTAACTAATAGTTTAGTTAAATATTAATCTAATTAACCTAATTGTAATTGCCAAGCTCCATGCCATAAATGCCCCTACATACACCTGTGATGAAAGTTTGGAAGAACTTTCAGGAAAGTGTGATCTTTGCTGAAGGTGACAGTGCAGCCCTTGGGATCAGATCCCCGCAGCCTGTCCAGGTCAGGCACAATAAAGTGTGCCATGTGAGGTGCTTGTTTTTTGGGAGGGGAGGATAAAAACCTTGCTGGGAAAAGCCTGATGGTTGCAGTGCCCAGAGAAGTGTGACTTTGGCCTTGTGTAGAAAGAGCCAAGCACATGTTTTCGGTCACCCCTGGGCCGATGGTTTTGCACTATTTTTGGCTTTAGCACTAAATTGGGTGTGGCTGGACCACACCTGAGCCTGCTCTGGTCACTGGGGTGTGTTCATGGTCTGTTCATGTAAAACACAGCGATGGAGGGAGGAGCAGGGGCAGGAATCCGTGGTGTCTGCAGCTAAAACACACAGGGCACTGCTGGTGTGCTCGAGCTCCAGCCATCAACCACAGGCTGTGTTCTGTATTGGCAGCATTCAACACAAAAAGTCCTTTAGAAACTCCATATTAAAAAGCCTTTCTTCTTTTATATTAGGGTAAGTGGGCAGTCTATATGCATAGGAATATAGGCATAACTCCAAATTGTTTGTTTAAACTCCACTGTGAAACATCATAACCATATGATGCCACTTTAATTTATTAATATATTCGTGTTCAGGTTATTCTGGAAGTTTCAAAGTAGATTTTCATAATATTGTTAATGATGAAATACTAAAGAAATCACCCCTAAATATAATTTTCTAACTACACAGCTGTTCCTGACTTCTGTAATAAAACTTTATTTCCTGTCTCTTCTCGTCCTCTAATAACTCCCAAAATAACAAGAATATATTGATCATAACTTTAAATGGCATCATTTGGTTATGATGTTTCACAGTGGAGTTTAAACAAACAAACAAACAAACAAACAAACAATTTGGAGTTATGGCTATATTCCTATGCAGGAAGCAGGCAGACTGCCCACTTACCCTAAGGTAAAAGAATAAAGCCTTTTTTCTGTGTTTTTTAAGTGTTAATTTGGTATTTATCAAGGGGTGCAGTCTTGCCTTATTTGCTAATCTCTGTACAGTCTTCTTCTGTATTCACTGGTCGAGTGCTTTTCCTCATTGAAATATAAATAACTGTTCATTTAATTCAGGTGCTTTTTGCAGACTTTTGTCCAGTGCAGCATAGCTCACAATGAAGCAACAGAGGCTTGCTTGCAGTGATTAAATGATGTTGGAATTCACAGGCCATGCTGAGTTGTTGGAGCTGCTGCTGTTCTTTGGGATGGACTTGAGGTTATGGTTTGTTTATGACAGCTCCAAAAATACCTCTCGTGAATGTTTGTGTCTTACTGATTTTTTTATTTTTTCCTAAAATACACTTCAAAGAAAAATCTCACAAGGAAAAAAAAGTTCTTTAGTTAAAAAAAAATGCTGTTTAAATCTTCATCGTGTGTTTAAAAACAATACCAACTCTCATTCTTCAGTGAACACTGAGACCGCTGGTCATTCAGCTGCAGTAAAAATACAGTGTGAATGTATCTCCTCCATATTTCTTTAGTCTAAAATAAAATTAAATACTTTGCCATGAGCAGGCATCACTACTAAAACTTTCTTCTTGTGTACAAGATGTTCACAACAAACACTAGTATTAATTTGAGAGATCATTTTTTGTCTTCTCATGGCTGTTTCCTTCGGTTGCCCTACCAAAATTGAAAGAATGGATTCTAGACCTGCTATTTTACTCATTTATATATATATATATATATTTTTTAAAATATATATATACACACACACACATATATATACATATGTATATATATATACATACACACACACATCATATTTAATTACATAGATTTAAAGTAATGCCAAATTGATAAATCAACACACAGTTTGAGTTCAGTATTAATTCCTCCCATTTCTCTACCTGGGACAATTTAATTGTTGCAGCCAATGTTCTGCTTTGCCACCAGGATGTGCCTGGCTGGGGCTGATATGTGAAAAGTGACAGCTGAAATTGTGACTTTGGTCATTTGACTGCTGCATTAATGTCTGTGCTTGAAAACCTTATTTTAATGACTTACTTTCAGGAAATTCAAATGATGGTAATTCTGTAAAACCTGATGGTTCCTCGTGGATTTCTCAGCTCTGACACTTTCACAGCTGCACATGTAAAATCTTTTTATAGGCCAAACTTGATGAACTCCAAATGGGATGATGAAAGTTTCTTTTCAGGTTGGATACACTGAAATAGATGCCAGACAAATACCAGTGCCAGTTGCTTGTCTGCTTTTTCTTTTAGTGCTCTGCAATTTGGAGAAGCAATTACGCTCTCTCTTTTAGTCCAGATTAAACCCCCTCTCTCCAGGGCTGCTTTTCCCCCCTCACCCAACAATGCTTCTAGATGTTATCACCACGTTCTCAAAAAACTTTGCCCTAATTGCTTCGCTGTTTGTTTGTATTGCTAAGACAATTTATCTCTGCTCTCTGGGTCAAAATGAATTTATCAGACCATTACAGTATGTGGGCACTGAAGCTTACAGTCATTGCACGCTGTGTTGAGCTCTGTTCCTCCCAGGGCTCTGCTGTTTGCTCCTGCCTGCTGCAATGGCATTTTTCATAACTCACTGATGTTATCTCCCCTGCTTCAGTCACTCGGGCTGCCTGCACCCGGGGACTGCTGAGAATAGGTCATCTTGGTGATATTTTTCTTTTATTTAGTCAGCTGTCTGCAGTATGGATGGTATTTTTAGGATACCGTGGAAGTACAACTTGGTGTGAAATATGTAGTTTCAGGTTTATCTGCTCTTTGTCCATAGGCTTTTGTGGCATTTTTATTTTCCATTCACCTGTGTCAAACTCCATGTTGTATCAGTTTAGTTAAATTACATGACAGCTAAATGCTGTGATTTTTCTGTATGTACTGTGCTCGCATCAAGCAGAAGCAAAGCTGATTGAGGAACACAAATAATCCCCAACGTGTCATTCTGAGCTTATTTTAAACCTGTAGTGCCAGAATTCAGAGAAAAAGAAAAATTTTACATCAAGTTTTTACAGAAATTTCAATATACAAACTAGTCTCATTAGTATGAAAATACACTTGAAAACAAAGCTGCAGGAGTAATGAAGCTGTGCTTGTGCTGATTTCTCTTACTGCAGCACTTCCCACTGAGGGATCCCCTCCAGCAGGCTCTGGGACTTGTCCCTGCACTAATCCACATCCAATAATATAATATCAACTGGGTTCCATGTGTTCCTGTGCTTACTTAGATACTTTGTTACTTAAAAAAAAAATAAAAAAAATCTTCTAGTCTGAAAAGTGTGGACCTGGCAGCATTAACCAGGCATTTCAGACAAACACAGCATGTGCTCTTTAGTTCTTTTCCTACTCATTCTAGACTGTGGCTGCTGTAAATTTTATACTTCACCTTCGAATTTTGTTGCTTGTGGAAGTTCACATTCTTTCTCATCTTGACAAAGAATTCTCATTGGCTTGGGTTTGGTTTTTTTTTAAGAGTAAGAACAGTTTCAGTTTGAATTGTATGCATAATCTTTTCAGTGTAACCTTGAGTGAAAGGCTTCTATCAGCCTCGCATTATCCACCTGCCAAGCTCTGATTAAATTTTAATTTTGAAAACAAGCCTGTTAGTGTTTAACAAGCACTGGGCAAGGGGAACTCGCTAGCCAGGGAAGAGCTGTGGCTCCTTGAGGACTGCAAGCCCTTTGTTGGTCCCCTCTTGCAGGGAAACCCAAATTCAGCTCTAAGTAAAATAATTTATTAACCTAATTACCCCTGCTCTTGTCCACAGCAGTGCTCTCACTTCTATTCCAATGCTCAAGCATCTGAGTTTTGCCTCCAGCTGGTCAAGAGTCTGAGTTTGTGTCCTCAGATGGCCTTAGCATTTTCCCAGGAAGGATGTCCAACATCTGGAAAACTTGGAGAGGAATCTTTATCTTTCGTTATCAGCACGTCTCTGGCAGCAGCTCTGCTGGATGGAATCGATAGCCAGGATAAAGGGGTCTCCCATCCCCTTAAACTGACAGTCAGCCCTGGATGTCGGTGATTAAACAGAGGTTTGGAGGTAGAACCATGCAGGTTTAGAGCTACAGCCATGGAGGGAGCTATTGATTTCTGTGGCTTCCAGAGGTCTCTCTTCTCTGTGATATTACTTTACACCTTTTTAGATTTCTCTTGCTGTTTGTTTGCCTGGTTGTGAAAGCTATTACCCAACTGGTGTGCTTGAACCCCTGCGTATTTACTCGGAGTCTAAATTTAATTTTATCACTCATGCATGGTATTAAACCCTGAAAATTAAGTCAGAATTATCCTCCTGCTTACTTTACAGCAAGTCTGTGTGTGTGATGAGTAAACACACTGTGGGTGGCCTAGGGTAAAACAAAATTTCAGTGTTTGTTCGCTAGGGCAGATCTCTTCCCCTGCAATAGATAAACACCTAGCCACAGTTTAGTGGATTTTACCAGTTGGTTTAATTGATGCAAGAAAAATATCCCACAGATGAATGTAAAACTTTTTAAAATGATTTTGGTATTTTCATAGGCATATTTTAAAGCTTTTTGAGTCCTCTAGCGCTCAAAACATGACCCTTACTTGTGATGTTTGGATTAAAGACTTTGCCACAGCCCATACCTCAGGCCTCTGCAACTAAATTGGAAATACAAACCCAAAATATATGCCCTTACTTTATCCATTCAGTATTTATCTCAGACAACTATTATACAACAAAATTATAGCAATTGAGAAAAAAACCCCACAAAAACCAAACGATAGTATCACACAGATGTCCTCTCTTTTCAGTTGTATCACTAACAATGAACATTTCCAAAATCTCAGGTTTCAGCGTTGTAATGCTTTAATGCATGAGCTAATGAAGAGCTGGAGGTTATTTAATCTTATCTTTGCCTGTCCCTTGTTCAGAAAGTGCTTATCTCTTTCACAAATAGAAGGGCCATGAGCTCATTGTAGAGCTTGCTATTCATGACATCAGCGTTCCCCTCACTGCTTCTCATCTCTGTGGCTTTTCCCTTTAGCACTGTCTGAGCAAGGTAAGTATCAAAGGTTGACAACAAGTGTGCTTCTCCCTGGGCCAGGGGTTTCAGCTGTCCTTTGGTTTCAGTCTGCTCTTTGGTTTCAGTATTCGTGTTTGGGCAGCAAAGAAATAGTGTGGAATTGTCTGACAATTCAGGTGGGTGACCTCATCTTTAATGAAGAAATATCCTCCCCACTTCCCATGGCTTCCTTATCAGCCTGCTTGAAACTGCCTTGGTTTATTGGGGGTAGGAAAGTGAAGGAGGCAATTTAAGTCCAAGGTCTTTTAATTTACACTGTTGGCTCTCATTGGAGTTCTTGTGTTCAAACACAGCTGGGCTGCCCTGGGCTAACCCCAGGTGAGGTCTGCAGGTGAGGTCTGCACTCAGCCTGCAGTGCAATCTGGGGGGCAGGGAGACACCTGAGGGGCTCTGGGAAGTGGGGCATGGGGCATGGGACATGGGACATGGGACATGGGAAGTGGAGCATGGGGCACGGGACATGGGAAATGGGACATGGGAAATGGGATATGGGGTACAGGACATGGGGCATGGGACATGGGGCTGGCTCGTTCTCCCAGTGCATGGATTAACTTTCTCCGTGGGTTCTCTGACCCCGATTATTCCATGAGCTGTGAACACTGGTGTTTGCACAGGAGCTGTGCTCAGGGCTGGCTGGATCTGAGGTGGATGTGAGGTGGATCTGAGATAGAGCTGAGATGGATCTGAGGTAGATCTGAGGCAGGATCTGTCCCCAGTTCCCCAGGTGGGACTGGGAACACCTCACCCCAGGCTGAGGGAGAGCACCCTTCTGCTCAGACACAGCCCACAAAGCCCAAATCACAAATGGGAAACAGTTTTGGGGCTTGCAATTTCTCCGTGTACTACTGAAGTACTTTGTAATCCTTGGAGATACGGAGTAGGAGATCTGTGAACATCTGTTTTTCTCTCAGTGAGATATTCTGATCATCAAGTTTAGTCTTCCCTGTCTTAAAATCCACCCCTTAGTTTTGAGTAACAAACTAACAGACCTTATCTTCATTTCCTTTGTATTATTGTGGACATATAAACACAGGGCCGGATCACTCCTTAATGCTTGCCATGTTTGTTGTCATGTTCTGCCAAACTGCATTTTCTGCAAAATCCCATCTTCATTCCTCTTTTGCACATGCCATTTTGCAAAGTGTCCGTGGAGCAAAGTGTCTTTAACACTTAAGGATGTTATGAATTGTTCTGGTATTAATCACAGCTGTCGAGCTGTTGTAATTTTATTTTTTAACTTTAATTGCCTGACTCTTATTACGCTTGTTGATGTCAATCATCTACAAGGATGTTTGATGTAGGCAAAATTTAACCCTGCTTTCTAAAGGAATTGTAAGTTCGAGGCAACAAGACGAGAAGTAGTCTAGCATGAAAAAGTGTTACAAAATTTTTCTGCTTTTGTAGATTAAAGTCAAGAGAACTTTGAAAAGCTAATGCATTCAAAAATATTGTGGCGCTGGGAGTTACAAGGCTAAAGGAGTGTGTTTATCCAGCCTTGTTCCTA
The DNA here is from genome assembly GCA_036630365.1 of Acanthiza pusilla. Classification (NCBI taxonomy): domain Eukaryota; kingdom Metazoa; phylum Chordata; class Aves; order Passeriformes; family Acanthizidae; genus Acanthiza; species Acanthiza pusilla. The sequence goes on along the minus strand of JAXCHO010000070.1, from coordinate 4,476,477 downwards.
TAGACACTAAAAACTTTTATGATTATGAAGACAAGAAATGAACATTTATCTTCAAGTTCTTGTTGATGCCTGTCTGTTCTTAGTCAGCAGCATGTCTTTAGAACACTAAAGCTTTTATAGTCTGACTGCTACAGAGAATTCTGCTTTCCAAAAGCTTGGCTGTCTGAAGAATGCCTGCAATGTTGTATTTTTGAGGGGAGTAGTAAATTATGCTGGTGAGGTGTTTTCTTTTGGGGGAAAAATGCTTTGACTCACTGGCAAAAATTCAAGTGAGTGACATTAGGAGGGTGGGAGTTGGTTGTTGATTTGCCAGCAAAAATGAGATGTGAAATTTGTGAACTAAAGGAACATTTGGGCACCTGACTGGAAATTAGAGTCTGTGGGGGTTCTGTGCTGTTTTCCTTTTCCTATATGAAGAAATGCTCTTACAGTCATTCTGAATCTCTGCTTCATTCTCTAAGTTCCTTAAAGAAAAAAACCTGAGCTAATTGCTGAGGTTTCTAGCTTTACTATGAACCTGCTTTCACGTGCTAAAGGGAAAGTGTCAATTCTTGCAAGTCTGTCACAAGGGTTAATGTTTCTCTATTCATGCCCAAACTCACCGTGCTCATGCTATGATCATGTCAAATACTTTTACAAGTACAACAATAACACACTGCCTTTGGAGCAGAAGCTTCCTCTTCCTATGGAATTTTTATTTAACACTGATAAACATTGAAATAAAACACAGGGCAGTGTAACTGCCAAATACTTTTTAATATTGCTGTCTTTTTTTTTGTTTTTAGAATTGAATTATGAAATGTGATGCAAGGGGACTAAAATGGGAATAGAGAAGGGAGTAAAATGACCTGCCAAAAATCAGCTTGTTAATAGGTGGTAACAAAAGGGGGTTTTAGGAAAATTCTATTGAGTCTCAATAAACAAAAGGAGCAGGGAATGCAATTACAGATGAATTATAGTAAAGACAACTGGAAGTTAGGCCTCTTTGGACAAAGAATTAAAAAAAGCCACAGATGAGCTTTTCCTTTTCCTTTTCCTTTTCCTTTTCCTTTTCCTTTTCCTTTTCCTTTTCCTTTTCCTTTTCCTTTTCCTTTTCCTTTTCCTTTTCCTTTTCCTTTTCCTTTTCCTTTTCCTTTTCCTTTTCCTTTTCCTTTTCCTTTTCCTTTTCCTTTTCCTTTTCCTTTTCCTTTTCTCCTTTTCCTTTTCCTTTTTCTCTTTCTCTTTCTTTTTCTTTTGGGTTGTTTGTTGGGGTTTTTGGAACTCACACAGGTTTCTTGCAGAACTCCCATGAGAAGGATGAATCAGAAGGAGTCTTTTCATTTCTCTTTTATCCTTCAGAAGAAGAACTGATCCATGAAGCTCTCTCTAGGTGTAGTTTCGTGGAAGGTGTGGCTCAAGAAAAAAGGTTCCTATCAGTAAAAGACCTGCCTGGCTGGGGAGTCTCCAAAAGCTCTTCAGTAATTTAGGGCAGCAAATTGTTGGAATTTTGGGATTTTGATGGAGTTATTAAAAAAAAGTCACATCAAAGAGCAGAAGCAACACTTAAACCAACAACCTGCCATCAAGGCTCTCCCAAAGCTGAGAGCAGATCCCTCTCACCAAGTGATTCATTTTGTTTCACCAGCTCCTTTCTCTCTCACCGATGTTATTACACAAATCCTGTTTCTCACTCTCAGGGCTCTGCTTTCACAATCAATTTGAAGTGATCTGAGACTGTGCTGCCTCCAGGTTTGTCTGGCTCTTCCCTCTTCCCTCCTGCCTCTCTACTTCCACTTTTTCCCTTTTCTCAGCACTAGATATTATACAGATCACTTATCTGGTTAAATACCTTCAGCAGATCCCACAGAAGTGGCTGAGAGTATTAAAGTTAAAAAGAAATCCTTAATTATCTTGGGACAATTACTTATTCTGAGAATATCATAGAGATGGATTTTTTTCTATGTGGGCTTTCAAGTTTTATGGAGCTACTCAGTTTTAATTTTTAAACCTCTTGGCCCTCTTCTTTCACTTTTTTAATGGTCAGGCGTCTGTTTGTCAGTCTGCAGCAGGGTCACAATGCACTGATTAACTGAGGTGACACACTGAGGTTGGGAACTTCAGTCAGAGAGATTTTCCTATTCCTGATTTATAAAGTTCTGTTTCAGAATAGTAACGTGAAAATAAGCAGTTGTATTTGAAGGTTGTATCCCAAAGCATCTTGATGTATTTTCAGTGCAGCATCAGCAGATGTTTGTGTTCAGTGCACACTTTAAGAGAAATTCTTTTATATTCACCCAGGGAGTGGCAGACAAGGAAGGAACAAAATAATACATTCAGCTACAGTGTCCTGTGTCAGATTTATCTGTACTCGAGAACAAGATCATTTCATAAATTCACCAGCTGGGGGCTTTTCAAGGAAAGGAAAAAATCAGAATGAAGAAGTCCCAGTGTTAAATGGGACATTTGGCCAAAATGGGAGCACAGTTCCAAGACAGTGAAGAACCAGGGATGTGCCAGGGCTGCCTGGCCAAGGAGCCAGGCTAAGGAACGGCATGTGTGCAGCAGGAGGGGCAGGGGTGGGGAGAAGCGCATTCACCAATGCCCTGAGTGACAAGAAGCAATCCATGTATTTATTAGACTTAAAATATTCCTCTTTCCCCACACCTCTCCTTTCAAGCAGCAGCGACAGAGCTGTTTTTTCCCTGACAACTTCAGCCCTGCCTCAGAAAGGATTAACTTTCTTCTTGAATTCCTTTTTATTGTCTACACAGCTTTAAGATGGAGCTTTGCTCTGCCCCAGATTTTTTGGATCTTAGAAGCTCCGGGCAGTTCCCCTCTTTTTCACAGCCCACTTGGACTTGCCACCTGGCCCTGTTACTGCTGTCCTGTGCCAGCTCTCCCCACTGGGATGGACAGAGGCTGCAGGATGACAAGCACTTGTTTTTGGGATGCTGGTGATCTCAGAATGGGAGAAAAATCCATTACTCATGCCCTAAATAGGTGTTTTTAGAGGTCAGGTAGAAATATAAACTCTTATTTTCTTCTTGTACTTCCTACTCTACCCCAGCAATAGTAAATTCCCCAGTCCCACCTGTGTCCTTCTCCAGGGATGGAAAAGGACTTGTGGGATTTTTTAATGACATCATAGCTATGACCTGTGCAACAGATGAAAATTCTGTTTCTTCTGGCAAGAGGGGAAAATGAAGGATTTACTGATTGCATTGTGCACTTCCCAAATCTGCAGAGAATTGTTGGTATGATGTGTCACTGTGTCAGGCTTTATTTTTGCTGCTAATTAGAATTTGTGTGTGTAAATAGAGACATTTCTAATTCTGAGAACTGAGTGCAGTGTCAGCATGGGAGATTTGTGCTTCGGATGTGATGGCTGTGGCAGCACTTGCTGTGTTTGTTCCAAATCCTAAACTCTGGATGGGTTCCTCAACAGCTCCTCTACAGAGCTTCTGTGTGAGTTTCCAGCTAAAATATGAGTAAAATAGTGCCACGTGAAACACAAAGAACCTGCAGATCAGGTATAATATTTTGAAAGAAAACTTCTGAGTATCGGCCTTTCTAACTTACCTAGGCCTTTGGAAGTAGAGCTGAGTGTTTCCTGTTTCCAGTAGCTGTTTACAGATTTTGCAGAGTAGGTTTGTAGAGCAGTCCTGCAGCTGATTCATAAGGGGGAAGTCAGTAAGATCATATTTTGCCTCATTATACTCAGTGATGCAACAGCAAATTTTTTCTTCACCCAAAGCAGACATGTCTAAAGACATGGTATTGAAAATTATGCATGATTTTTTTTTCTCTGCTAAACAAGTACACTTTAAATCTGTGTAAAAATGACTTGGGCATGCTCACAAAATTATCTATTCCATCAACATTTTACTCCAAGGTTACACTTTGTTCTTCCTCTTCCACTGCCATTGATTTGGATGTGGTAACAGACAGATTGCAGCCGAGCAGCCCCAGCTCGGTGAGGCTGCAGTCACTGCATCCCCACGGCTCAACTAAACTGGAAAAGCTGCTGCTTGTATATTGTAGCAGATAGGACAGGACAGAGCAGTGGCGTTCCTGGGGGGCAGGAGGAACAAGGAGAAGCCCCCAGTCCCTTGGAGGTGAGGTTTGGGACGCTTTGGGAAGCACAGCGTGGCCCCAGCAGGATCAGCGCCGGGAGTGGCTCTGGAGTTCATGACCTCCAGCGCTCGCAGCTCTGGCGGCGCAGGGAGCTGGAATGTGGTGAAATCATGGGCAGCTCTGCCAAGTGGCTGACTGAAGGAACCTTCTGTTGTCTGGGGAATCTTGCTCTCAGAAATCGCTCCACACTTCGTGCCTCGGCCTTTGGATGCATTCAGAGAGCTCTGGGGATTCCATCAGCACCACTGCGAGTGCTCCCGGCCTGGGACATTTCCCCAAGGTCTCACTTGGCCTCCTTGATTTGCTGCCCACCAGAGCCTGGAACCTTCAGCCTGAATTTTCTGAAAGATCTGGAAAGAGAGGGAAAACAAATCTGACAACTTGTAGTAGTTTAATAATTGAAGTAAAATCTTCAACAACGCATTCTTTTTTATAAATACCACATTTTAATGACTCCTAAAGATGTGTCTCATACCTCTGGACCATTTTGGTGCGAGGCACTCTGTGTTTCTTGGTGGACTCCTTAGAATTCAACTGCTTTCTCCTGGCAGGTGTCACAGTCAGCAATGTTGTTAAGCTAAAAATCAGAAAAAAAAAAAGAAAAAAAGATTAGACTGAAAAGGATTAAAAAGAAAATGAAAATAAAATAATTGAAAAGAAAATTAGACTGTAATTTTAAGTGTAGCACCATTTTTTAAAATGTTATATCTTTCTACTGCATTCCCCAAATTTATTTAAAAATCTACACCTTTTTTGTTTGTTTGTTTTTTAAAGTATTTTCGACCATGCTGATGTTTCCTTTCCCTTTTGCAGCAAGGTTAGCCAAACTTATTTGATAAATTCCCTTGCTCTTTTTACTGTAACCCCCAAGCTCCTGTAAGATGGGGTAGAAGAATACAACTTCCCTGGGTCGTGCCCTTTGTAGAATAAGCCACAGACACTGAAATGCCTCTCCTGGGGCTGTGCTGACAGTGAGACAGTCAGGTATGTCTGACACAAACTGGGAGAAAGAACAACTGGAGGTCACAGAAATAAATGTTCCTGCAAGATTTCCAGCCTAGCCCAGACCAAATGCCTTTCACTTTGAGTCTCATTATTGGTTGTGATGATATTCGAAATTCAGTGGTTATTTTTACACAGTTAAAATCTTTAAAAGTGGGAAAAGAAAAGCCTTTTAAATGCAAATACTTCAGCCAGACAGAACCTGTGCATTTCATTGTTGTTCATTACAAGAAATGGCAAATTGCTTTTGGGAAAAAGCTCCCACTTGCAAATAAAATATTCTTGCACTAACTTGGACAGTAAGAAAGTTTTCTTTTTTATTTGCCACAGATGTTATTAAAATTTAGCCAACTTGGAGTTTTAGGGGTAGCAAAAAGCTTTTTTTTTGTTTTTTCTTTTCTTGTTTTTTCCTTGCCTGGTACTGGTTAAATCAGCCCTGGCAAAGATAAAGCCAAACTTTGACACACAAGCTTGGAATGAACATATTCAGTCCCTTCTCATGCAAAATCCAGCAGAAACCCCAAAAGGGTTATTTTTAGCTTTGTTTTCTCCCAGGATAGATAAATGGAATCAGCTGTGACAGAGACATGATTCACCAGCATGAAAAAGAGACTGATACAATCCAGAACAAACAAACAAAAGCAGAAAGGGCTTTCAGGGAAAAGGGAGAAATGGGTTTATTTTTAGTTGGAGTCCATAGGTTTTGCAGAGGTGGAATTCCTCTTTCTCCCACCTCTGCCCTGATAGTTGAACAACTTTGAGGCTAAAAAGGAATAGGCAGGAACAATCTCTGTCCATGAAAGTAGGAGTCTGAAATGTAGCAGAACCCTTATTGTGTCTTTCTTTTAACCCTTGCAAATATAAATGAAGATATATCCATTTTTAAAGGTCTTTTAAAAGTTTCTGATTTAATAGTTTCTAATATGACTGCAGAAAATGGTTTCCTTCTTTGCATCAGCAACCAAGATGTTAGAGCTTGGCTGTCTCCCTGGCCACAGACACCTGTGTTTCTTATGATGCACAAAGGACATTGGGCTGGTGACCAATTCCATAATTCTTTTTTTTTCCCTGCATCTTAAGGATGTGCAGCTTTGATGCATTTGGAGTTCAGTGCAGATGGCTGGTATTAAAACCAGAGGTATTGCATGAGCCTAGAGGCAGAAGCTATTAGAAAACAATGTGCAGTGTTAAGTTCTCTTTAAAGTACAAATCTCTGCAGCTCCCACATTTCACCAGCCATCCAACCACTGTCACCACCAGCCTGTGTTTGCTGCAGTGTGTAAGCTCAAATTGGTGCTTTGGTTTCAAGTCCCAGGGTGTGTGTGTGTATTTCTCACTCATTTTTTCTCCCCAGGGACAGGATTTTCCTTGAGTTCTGGTGGGATGGATTTCAAGGATCTCGAGCACATTATGGCGTTTGCGTGCAGCTTTGCAGAGTGTATTGGTGTCTGAAAATCCGTAAAGCTTTCATGGCAAAGTTTGCACTGCAGTGAATTCTGAATCTGCTGTGGAAGCAGAGTGTTCCCAGAGTGCTCCCCAGGGCTGCTCCTCTGAGCAGAGGGGCAAAGCTGTGGGAGCAGGAGAGACTTCCGCAGAGGATTTGTGGAGGAGCCGATCTGACCCTGCGGACCCACGACGGCAACAAATAATTCTAGGCATGACTTCCTTGCATTTTCTCCAGAAAGAGGAGAGCGAACTTCCCTGCAGAGATGGCCAGGAGCTGGCTAGGACTCTGTTCAAAATGCAGGGAGCCAAACAATCTGCAAAGTGAATTATGCTCTATATTTAGCCATCCCAGAAACCATCGCCATTGGAAGGCTTCAGAATAAGCAGTGTTCATACCAAAGCAGAATCTTCCTCCCTGAAGACTTTATTGTCAGAATTTGACCTCATTTTCCTGACAGGCTCTGATTGTGGCTTGGTTATTTACTATAAAATTACTGTGGTGCTCCCTGAACAGGAGAGGAGGTCACCTGTGTGTGTGTCAGGAGTCTGAGGGTGGCAAGAGCAGCATCTGCACATTTATGTCACGTGATCCCGGTAAAAAAAATCAACAGTTTGGTTCTGCTTGAGTAGGTGACACTCAAGTTAACTTTACAAACAAAAAAAAAGGGAACAAAATGTGAAGTTTCTTGTGGGATTTGGAGTTTTGTGTGCAGAATCTCTGTTTCTGGTCTCTTGCTAGTGGAGAATAAGCATAGGAAAGGTTCTTTTATGCATTCATCTTACCTCTTCAAATTACCTCATTGTGAGCGTTTTCTCTTTCAAGCTCATGTGAATTTTGGGAAAAAAATCCAGAAAATTGAGAATTTTCACAGTAAGGCTCTTTTCAATGAGTGGAGGTAGGGAAAAGAGCTGTAAGTGGGGTGGTGGGTCTGCCTGAGAAGGGAGCAAGCACAGTCTTCCTTATGCCATAAAACTCTGTGTGTACTAAATTTGAGCAGTGGATTTTTATCCTCACTCTGGATTGGTAGGGTTTCCCTAGCACAGAGTAGGGAAAGAGGGAATCTTTAGGGGTCCCTTCATGCTCAGGTATTCTGTGAATCTGTTCTTCATGATGTGGCTGGAGGATCTTGGGTTTTGGAATGATTGTTAGGAAGGACAACCTTGTACTGAGGTTATTTCTTCTCCTCTCCTTCCGTATTTCATCACAAAATTGTGCTTTTAGCAAACCCAGGCAGCTTGATGGGGATTTTAATATCTACATTCCCCTACTTTCTCTCCCCATTGATTCCAGCTTGATTGCTGCAGTTTATTTAAAATTTGTCACCAAAATATCTTTTTATCAGAGGATGGCTGTACTGCTCAGCCTAAAGCCCAGTTAAAAAATTTGCTATTTCATTTATAAATATGCACAGTTTGACTTAGAGTCAAAGCAGTAAAAAATCACACTGAATATGTCTAACAATCTCATCCACTTGGCTTAACGCTGCCCATTAAATCCCTTTTTTCAACAGGATGAGCACGTAAAAGTTCTATTCTCACTGCTGTTGTAATTTAAAAACATGGAAAAGCCCTGCTTCAGATTGCCACAGTCCTTGCAAGATAACAAATACCAGATGAGTTTCCATTCTGCTCAGCAGAATAAAATGGATCAAGTTTAAGGCAGACTTTAAGGCATAAAGTAAATCATAAGTTGTTATATAGTGGTCCTAGTAATTAAACATTGAGATTATTCTGTTTAAAAATAATGAATGACAATCATTTGAAAGGCCCATGATAATATTTCTTTAAAAATCCATGAAGGCAGTGATACTCAAAGGGTTTTATTTCTCCATTGATCATATCAGCAGAAACCTCTCGTTGGTAAAAAACTTTCTGTCGTGTGGATCATGTCTGCTGCCACAAATCAGAGAGACTTTTCTGAAATAAGAAGACAAAATAAACACAGGAAATTGCTGTTTTTCCAAGAAAGCTTTAAAAAGAAGCTGCATTATGTCACTTCAGAAACTGCGAGTAAAATTAGCAGAGTGGATGTGTTTGTTTTGGTGACTTTTCACTTCCTTCGATAATTCAAACAGCTACGATCTTACTCAATAAACCAACTCATTTTGTACAATTCTGTGCAAACTGATAAAATGTCTCTAGCAGGAAAAAAAAGGAGTGGGGGAAGGGAAGGTTTTGATCCTAGAGTGAGTGTTTTCTATATTTCTCTCCATCACAGTGGCAGAGAAGTGTGCAAGAAAAACAAGACCCCAGTTTTCCTTTCTTTCTGGTTTCTAAAGGCCAGAGATGAGGATGTTTATCCTTTGGAGTGAATGACAGAGGTTTACCTGCACACGTGTGTGAAATGAATATGTTGATTCATGCAATAGATCACCCAAGTGCTCTGCAGAGAGTATTTCATATTAAAGGGATGTCTCCACTGGAATCTTAGCTGCTGTTTCCATCTTGTGATTATTGCTGATGTGCCCTACTCTGTAGAGGAAGTAGGCTGCAATTCTCCTCACCTGTCTAAATTTCAATCTGTTTTTCTGCTTCTCCACTGTGCTATTGTGGATACAGATATGGCATTTAAAATTCAACAAACAATAAAAGCAGTGCAGGTCATGATGTAGAGTATTATCTTTTTATGGATCTGTTGCAGATAGCAAATGCTGCTGTAAAACTGACTTGGAGCAGTTAAAAGTTCCCCTGGCTAAACACGAGCTTGTTTTACTGCCTTGTTTTCTAAAGGGGAGTAGGGAAAAAGTCAGGTTAATTTTCTGTTTGAAAAATATTTCCTCTCCTGGTTAGAGTACAAAAAAGGACTCTCAGTTTCTGGGTTCTTTTCCTGACTTTGACACCAATTTTTTGCTTAGCCTGAGATTCTAAAGAGCCAGGTGATGTTATTTCCATTATCATCTCCTCTGTAAAGTGCTTTGAGATCTATTTGTGAAAAAATCAGAAAAGTTGTGCAAACAGCAAATTGTTATTTTAGTTCACCTTGACCAGGTAGAATCACAACATCATAACCAGCTGCCGAGACTGTTCTGTGTGATGCTACCAGAAGTTTACAACCACCATTCTCATGAAACTCAAACGAAGGAATTAATTTTGGGTGGTGGGGAAGGTTTGATTTTTGGTTTTGGGGTTGGTTTTTTTTTTTTTGAGGGGTGGTATTTGGTTGTTGGTTTTTTGTTTTGTTTTGTTTTGTTTTTTTCTTATCAAGACGTCTCAAAACACTTGATAGAAAAGGCTGCTGATGCCATTCCATTTTGGAGGTGGTTGTGCGTAAGGAGGGGATGTGTCCTGTATAGTTCACCCAGTGGAAGGACTGGAAAGGGAATGAAGCCCTCCTGCCATTCCCAGCTCACACAGACTGTGATTCAGGGCCATATTTATTCCCCAATGCACAATAGTTTTGTGTTCCTTTCTAGTTTTCTCCCCCTTTTTTTCCTTGCTGTAAGGAGACAGCCATGCAGCAGTGTAAAAAAAATAGAAATTGTAAGGCAGTTGCCTTCCTTTCTGATTCCCCAAAGTGGGCCTGCATCTTTTCCTTCTCTGAGTAAATCAGTCTGAAACTGCTGCAGTAAAAGGAACTGGACCTGTGCAATGCCATCTCTGCACCATCCCACTCTCTGTTTGTCCTACACCATCCCACTAACGTTTCTGTCAGGCAGGGCCATACCAGCTCACGAAGAGCAATGATTTTCTTTCCACATGGCCCTTCAGATTCCTTCAAGTAGTCCTGTGTGAAATCCAAAATTCATTTATAGAAACAACAAATGGCCCCAATGCCTTGAGGGTTCTGCAGTGACGTGGAATGTGGACAGCATTTCCTCTTTTTCCCTTTTTTCTCTTCTGCAATCTGCCAATACTTCTACAAATCCTTCACACTGCTGCAGTGCTGTGGTCTCATTTCCCCCTCTGCCAAAACTCTGAGCTGCTGTGCACAGCTCAGCTGCACTGTGGCCACTCCTGTTTTTCCTGTTGCTCCCAGTGCCAGGGAGAAGGAGCTGCAGCTGCAGGAACCTGTCCCAGCTGGGAAGGAGCTGTGCAGGGCACTCAGGTGGGACAGGGAAGAGAAGGTTTTGCCGACCTCTTTGCACTGCAGCAGCCTCCAAACTCTGCAGTGAAGTGTTCTGGGACCTGCTGGGATTCCTCAGCAGCAGAACGTGTGCCCACAAGTGGGATGGACTGGAAAAAGGTTTCCCTCATCTTCAACTTTTCAAAGTCCTGTCTGCTCTTGTTCCAGAAGATCTATGGGATTTTATGGTATTGTAGGGTTTTTCTGGTGAGGATTGTGAAAAACCTCATATTCCTCCTCAGCATAAGCTTCTCAGAAATTCGCAGTCAGCACAAGTGGCATTATCCACTCCAACTGCCAGGGTGGGTGAATGCACATTGCTGCCAGCTTTCCGAACGGTGCTCTGTGCTTGTGCTGGGAAAACAGGCCCCAACAGCATCAGGAATGTGCCCTGGATCTCCAGGAATGGCACAGGATCTTGGCACACCTGGGGACTGTCCCTTGTGGGTGATGTTGGAGACGGAGCTGTGCTAACGCACTGTGGGGGCAGTGCAGCCTCACGGTGTCATTTCTAGCTGTGACCCAAACGCTCGGTGCAGGCTGTGCTCTGCCTGTGCTTTCTGTCCCTTTTGATGGACGGGAGCACGAGGAGTCCTGTTCATAATCCATGGGCCACACTCAGCCTGAGCACAGGCCAGAGTGCTCCGTCCACAACCACCGCAGAGGAGTTGCTCCTTGGTGTGTGTTTGGTGATCCAAAAATCTGTCCCGGATTCCCAAGCAGCATAAATTAATACATCTCTATTAGGTTTGGGAGGGCTGCATTAATTTGGAGCAGCTGGGCCAGTGTGTCAAGGAGTGAGAGCTCCTGCCCACAGCGCTCTGAGCAGCTGCTTTGTACCTCAGCCTTTGCAAACAAGTTGCCTCTGCCTTTTTCCTCCTTGCTTTGCTCAAGGGAACAATATTTTAGACATGTATGCCCCAAATGCAATTATTCCGAGAATGATAAATACAGAAGAAAATCACCATGGTAAAAATATAATTGAATTTGACCGGAGAATAACGGAGTCACTTTTAATTTCTAGAGAGATGGTCCCTGGTGTAAAATTCAGAAAGGAAATTAACCTTCTTATGTGTTTTCCATTTCCCCCAAAGTTTGAGAGTAGAATTGCTGGTACAACTATAATGTCTTAATTATTGGTAATTTCTCAAAACAGTGTTTGATGTGACTGCAAATAATTTTGGAAACGTGATTTTACATTTTTACAGAAATGGAAAATATTCTGGGGATATATTACACTTTGCTACCAGAGTAATTTATACAAGGCCATCTAATTTTTTGTAAATGGTGAGACAGGGAGGCTAAGAACAGAATGTTTATGTAGTAATCAACTACAGAAAAAATAGAAACACAAAAGAAGCAGCCATTGAAGCAAAGACCACCATGCTGAACACCAAATATCCACACTGGCTGCTCTTTGAAGTGAGACACTTCATGCCTTTTATGTCAACAGAAATCAAAGGGAAGACTGAAGCACCCAACCTCGGAGGTTAAGCTGCACATTGGTCATGGCATGGTCTGGTATCAACTCCAAATGAACAAAAATGCAGAAAAGTTTTCCAGCTTTGTTTTAGTTTGGTTTTTTTTTAATGAAACACTTTAGCTGAGGGACTGCATGAGCAGAGATTCTCAACAGGAGCAGACTAAACCTTAACGCTCCCTTTTTCCTTTCCTATTTAATGTCAGAGAAACCCATCCCCAATGCTGAAGGAATGGCTCAGGATCTGTTCCCAGGCTGATGTGTAACCCTGGTGTGAGGGAGGCACAGTTTTGGTTAAAACTTGGAAGTGAAAAGCCATGAAAGACCTGAAGGCAGAGATGGGATCTCCTGAAATGATGCCATGGCATCACTTAAAATTTGGAATATTCATTTCTCCATTTTAAAAATCATTGCCAAAATAGTTAATCCAGAAATGATGAAAAATTTAGATTTAGATTAATGAAATTCAAAGTATTTTTACACCGGAGTGTATAACAGTGCAGTGCTGAATCACTTTCAGGCAGAATTCTTTATTTCTCCTGAATTGGTCTCATGGAGGTAAAAAAGTTCTCTAAAGCCATATGAGGTCAGCACTGCAGATCTAACAAGTCACTGTCTTGCCCTTCAGAGCCACCAGTGCCATTTATTTGCCTCCCAGTCCAGGCTGGTGCAGCCAGTGCTCACCTGGATCCTTTGATGTTTGAGATTTGACCTTTGTTTTCTTGGTGGGAACAGCAGAGATGGTGCTGCTCCTAACAGGTGCCATATAGCAAATGGCAGAACTCTGAACGGGGAAAGAAAACCAGAGAAATGTGTAGTTGATATCTCAGATTTGCTCTCTAGCAGCCTATCTGCATACCTTCTGGATAGAATTTGGAAAGTATATCTATTTCAGGGGTGGGGAGTACCATACTTGGATTTAAAGTCAAAATCAACTAAATTGATGAAATGATGAAAAAGTTAAAAATGTAGATTTTTTTTTTAGATATCAAAAGATACAACGTTTCACATTCTAAATTATTTTAATAATTTTAAACAATTACTCTCTGTCCACTCAGATAAACTGTGTTTTCATATGATTCATTCCTGCATAAAACAGATCTGGAACTAGAAATTGGTTTCTTTCAGCAATGTATTTATATGGCTAATTTGCCTGCCTATTTTGTTGGCAATAAAACTCTGTGCTGTAAGCATTCTGTTATTAAAAAAACCCCAAAACATTGCATGCAGGCAGCATAAGGTGGGTAGTTAAAACTTGCTTTAGTTTTTCCCAAGCTATCATAAGAAATCATTAATGCAGAAAAATAAGAGTGCACTTGATAACCAACGAAGGTTTTGTAAATGCATGTGGTCATTGATGCACACGTGTGTGGCTGCAAGCATTCAGAGCCTGATAATGTTTTAAAATATAACTTCCTTTAGAAAAGAGACTAAACAGTGCTTCTGTGCCAGAATTAAGGTATCAGTTTCAATATTTGTGTTGAATCCATTTTTCAGCTCAGTAGTTATTGACAAGAGAATCATCACAGGGCTCACTTTTCTGGACACAAAGCATCAGCCTGAAAGTGTTAAATAACATCTGGCAGTGACCTGCACTTTGTAAACCATATTTTTGAAATCAGCTTAGCATGTTTTGTCTAAACAAACCAAGAAATTAAGATGCAGAGGAAAGAAAAGCATTCCAGCTGCAGATAAAAATAATTGCTGCAGTGCTATCAGGAGACACCGAGTAATTGCAGAAGTGTGATTGAGTGGAGGCAGCAAGTATTTTGTATTTTAACTGTAAACCAGGACACCAGAAAAGAAAACAGAAGGTCTTTAATATGGTACTATCATTAAAAAAGGTTCGGTTAAGCCAGTATATTGTACACAGAGAAGTGCTGTGTTTGTTAGGATGTGTATGGAGGGAACTGAGAATAATTAGACTTATAATAGGAGTTTTTGGCTCTGCTTCTGCACTGTTTCAAAGCCTCAACTGTTCTTGAATCCTTAATAAGTTAAGGAATGAGTAGAGCAGAGGAGAGAGCAGGCAGAATCTGTTGGAGCAGCTTGCCCACGCCAGTTTGCCAAACTCTAAATAGCCCTTTGAAAAAAAGGCTTATTTTTTTGCTGATGACATCATTCCTGCCACTGTCAAAGTGTGACAAGCCTTGGCTTGCCTAAAGAAGAAGAAAAAAAAACCTTTCTAAAACTGACACTGCACAGATTTAAAACATATGCAAGGACTACTATAAATGTGAGATATTTATACTCTCTTTCCGTGCTACAAATTTTCATTCAAGGATAGTTGGGTTTTTTGTCAAGCATTTTGACTTTGTAAATCAGTGCATTTTAAATACCTAGTTTGTTCTTCGTGATCTTGTCATGGCTGCCATAGCTCAGGCACAGGACTGTTTGATACCAGTGCCCACAACCTGCCTTTTTTCAGTTGTAGTGAATTTTAAAGTCACTGGAAATGTCTGTATGAAGTCAGGAAAGCCACAGGTATTTCTGGAGGTGATCCTTATGCATGAGTTCCGTGGTACCATACTAATCTTATCTTTCTTTTTTTTTTTTTTTCCTTCTGATTTCTTATTCCTTCTGATCTGCAGAAAAAGGGGGAAGATGCTCTCTGAATGTGTTTTTCCATGCTCATATTCCTGGCCATTTTCAGCATCATCCCCAGCTGTGAATTGTTCAATGAATAATTAATGTTGAATGGCGACCTTGAACCTCATAAAGCTGATTAGTAAGACAATGCATCTGGGAGAACAACTTTAAGACTGCACTTGTAAAAGAATATCAAAACAGCTTAACACAGTAGGGAAAAGCCCCCTGGAGCCCTTTTAAAACCAATTGCCTACAACCACTTCTAAAAAGAGCAACTCCATAGTGGGGGGAGAAAAAAAAAAGCATGTGTAAAAATCCTATGAAGTTCAGAAAATAAACCAGCCTTTATACTTAATTGTACCAGAGAAATTTGCAGTTAAACACTGCATAGCATTATAGGGAGGGCACAGTCAGCCAGAAGAGAGCATTTTTGTCTTTTCCAGTTCCAATTGTTACGGCACAGTTGTTTTCTAGCTCGCTGGATCCTCAACACGTTCATAAACAAGGGCAGTTCAGGCCTTCCCTGATGCTTCAAAGCAGAAAATTTTTGCCCTGGTTCCCTGTTGCAGAGGCAAACTGCTTGTAAACCCAGGAAATTGTGATTTTTGCACGCTGGCAAAGCTAAGGATGATGGAGATTTCAGAAAGAGTTAATGCTTTTGGTTTTTTTCCTGAAAAAGAGTTAAAGTGTAATTTTGAGAAATGGATTCCTGGTTTTATTTGCATATTTGCCACTTGTTAGTGAGCAGACAGGAAATGTTGGGTTTATTGTGGAAATGTGGCATGGTCCAGTTGTGCCTTACAGCAGCATTAATCAGGCAAATCTCTTCATTTCTCTTTTCTAATCCATTTTATAAGCCCGAAATCTGGAATACCTAATTCATGTATTAACTTTGTTTTTCTTCACAGCTCATTAAATCTGTTAATACTTAAAAGAATTTAGCTGTATCTTCTTGTTAAATGATTTGATCTAGTTCAAGAACTAAATTTCAGTTAACTATAAACAGAATATTTGGATTTTTTTTCTTCCATTTGTGGTTCACAACACTTTTGTAGATTTTATTCCAATTTTGGATGATTCCAAAACAAAACTGATTTCAAAATTTCATGATTTGGAAAACATCTGCTGCCCAGCCTTAGCCTCTAAATAATCAGCACTGCTGTCTTAGAAAATTGAATAAAAATATAACAGAATAAAAACCAAACCAAAAGAGTGCCCAGGTTTGGGCTGAATTTGACAAGCAGTTTGTCAGAGATCAGGATTCATTCCATGGCATCACCTAAAATTTGAAATTTCTCCACTTTAAAAATCGCTGCCAAAATAGTTAATCCGAAAGTGATGAAAAATTTAGATTTAGATTAATGTAATTCAAAGTATTTTTACACCAGAATGTATAACACAGAGCAGTGCTGAATCACTTCCAGGTTCTCTTCTTTATTTCTCCTGAGTTGGTCTCATGGAGGTAAAAGCAGGTCATCTTCTCAAAAACCACATGAGGTCAGCACTGCAGATCTAGCGAGTTTTAAAAACCTTGCTGCAATTTTAAAACATGCTGAGTAATTGCATCAGTATAGGGAAACTCCCAGTGGTGCAGTTTAATGTATTTATTAATCACATACAGCTATACTCTATAAAATAACAATTTGCTGAACTTACTGTGGATTATCCAAAAATGGAGTGAATTTTTTTTGTGTTTGTTTTCTAGAAATAGATTAAGATAAAATACTTTTAATCCTAATTTAAATACAAAGCAAAAATTATCATGCACAAATTATTATTCAGTCATGAAAACGAAATTGAATTTGAAAGTTATTTAACTTTTAGAGTGTTTTAGTTTTTGCTTCCAGGGCAAAGCCATTCAGAATTTCTAAGGAGTCTCTGAAGCACATGAAGATTCAGCTTAACAAATATTCGAACATAACGGAAATTAAATTACATTAAAACTTTTTATTTTAGTTATGAACAGAGGAATCTATAGAAGGATTCACAAGGAATTCTGTTCTCTGAAATAAATAATTTTTCTTTGTACTGTCAAGTAGAAACGACCCTCAGAACTGGGCTAGTTGTACTTTTGTGCCTCACATCTCATCTCAGCAGTTTTCTAGGACGTTCTGAGACACAGCACAGGAGTGCAGGCTGTTGAAGACTCACATCTGTATTTTTGACACCTGCCAGCCCCACCAGCTCTGGTCTGTTCCGTGCTGAATGTGGGAGAAATAAATGGGGAACAGGTAGGGTGAAATCCCTCTGTGTTGCCCCAATCTCCTTGTAGGGTTTGAGTGAAGCTGAGGGAGGATTGGTGCCCTCTTACCCCACATGGCTGAGTTTATTCTGCTCAGATGTCACCCAGCTCAGCTGCACACCCTTTTTATTGTGTTGTTTTTTGGTGTCTTTCCCCTGCCCCCAAATACTGCACTATCAGCCAAGAATAACTTGAGGCTGAATTCAGGACTGCTTTTAAATGTTTTCAAAACATTGCAGGAATGTATCTGATGCTTTTTCATTCTAGATTTTATTTTTTTTTTTTAAGGCACTTAGTAAAGCTAACAAGTCCCTGAAAGCAGCAAAGTGCTGGTGGTGGAGCTGAAGAGAGCAAAGGTTGTGAACCCAAACCCAAGATGCAGGAGAGGCTGCCTGGCAGCTCTTTGGGTTCTCAGCTTTCAGAGAGCTCTTTGTGTCAAGATGGGCACGTTTTGTTCCACTTGCATCACCAGAAATCTTATAAATATCAGAGAATTTTGGCTTTTCCTGCCCTGGACTTTCTGTATATTTATCAGGACTCTTCATCTCCATTTTCTTATTAATTGACTCCTTTGCTGACATGTGGTCTATTTATGGATGATGACATTATGTGCACATGTGAGAATGGGCAACAGTGATTTAATGGGTGAAAATGTATTTTTATTTGCATTTTTACTATTGCTTTTTTTTTAATGCATCAGGCACTATTTGCTGAGCACGTTTCAGGTGGAGTGGGAGAGGAAAGGATAGTGACTCAGGTACTCAGAATCACAGGATCCCAGGATGGGTCAGGTTGGAAGGGACCACAGTGGGTCACTGGTGCCACCTCCCTGCTCCAGCAGGGCCATCCCAGAGCACAGGGCACAGGATTGTGTCCGGAGGGCTCTGGAATATCCCCAGTGAGGAGACTGCACAGCCTCTCTGGACAATCTGTTCAGGGCTCGGGCACTGCCCAGGACAGAAGTTGTGCCTCATGTCCAGGTGGAACTCCCTGGGCTCAGTCCCTGCCGTTCCTCTGTGCCATTGCTGAGCCCCTGGAGCAGAGCCTGGCCCTGCTCTGCCCTCCCTGCACACAGGGATGGACACCCAGGGCTGAGGGCTCCTCTCAGCTGGGGCTCCTCTGCAGCCTGAGCAGCCCCAGCTCCCTCAGCTTTCCTGGGCACAGAGATGCTCCAGGTCCTTCATCTCTGCAGCCTGTGCTGGAGCTGCTCCAGGAGCTCCGTGTCCCTCCTGTGCTGATGGTCCCAGAACAGGACACAGCACTCCTGCTGTGCCTCACAGGGCTGGGCAGAGGGGCAGGATCTCTCCCTGACCTGCTGGCACTGCTCTTCCCAAAGCACCCCCAGACTTCCTTGGCCTTCTTGCCCCAGGCACGGCTGGCTCATGGCGAGTTCGCTTTCCCCAGGACCCACGGGTCCTTCTCCCCAGAGCAGATCGGCCCCAGCCCATGATGGTGCCTTGTCCCTGCCCAGCTGCAGGGCCTGCATTTGCCCCTGCTCAATGGCAGACGGTTCCTCTGTGCCCATCTCCCCATGCTGAGTCCCTCTGAAGGGCACACAGCCCTCAGGGCCATCGCTGCTGCTCCTCCCAGCGCCATCAGTGAGCTGCTGAGGAGACATCGATCCCTCACAGGATCCCTGATGGACAATCAACCATCTCAGCCCCACGCTGCCTCAGGCTCCCTCTGCTCCCGCACAAGGCCTCAGCGTGGGCCGTGAGTCCTGTCTGACATTAATGGACATGAATGGCCTCACAGATCCCACGGTTAACACCTATGACCATGAAACGGTGCAGCAATCCCCACAAGAACTGGATGACATTTGTACAGCCGCCCAGTAAGTTTCTCAGGGTAAAGCAGGGAAGCTTTTCCCTTCAGTCTCCAGCCTGCCAAGCTCTGAGCATGATTTCAGATTCTGCCTCGCGTGCTGCAATTTGATGGCTCTGCTGTTTGTCCTACACCAACTGTCTGTCCAGCTGCTAAAAGACACTGTCCTGCAGGCTTTCAGCATCTCAGCTGCCTGCTTGGAGTCAAAATGTAGCAGAAACATGCTGTAGTTCGCAGCCTCCTCCAGCCCTCTGCGTCAGTTCTCTCATTTTTCAGTGCCCAGCAGTGATCCTGTGTGGGTAAAGATGGTGAAAACAGGGCCTGTGATGCTGGGGAAAAGCTGTAGGGAATCTGGCAGTAAAATTATCGAGCAGGGAACTAACCTAGGTACGTCAGGCTCCATTAAATTTTAGAACCTGTATTGTTTGATAACGTGAGACAAGCACGGCCCCTTGTGATGCTGTTTTGTTGTGAATTATCCAGAAAAACCTGATCATGCTGCTTGGTTTTACTCAGATCATTAAGCAACTGTGAGATCAACAGTAGCCCTGCCCTGGAATACTTGGCTGTTTCAATTATCTCAGTTTTATTCTGAAATATTCAGATTCTTGAAATTAAACTGGCAGCTTAGGTCCCACCATTTGCCACTGTGGTGAAGCAGGAAATTTTGTGGTCATGCTGCTGTGATTTGTGTTTTATCTTTCGCAGTAACTGATTGCCATCACAACTTGGGTTATTTAGAGTAGCTGGCTGTATCAGTTTCTAACAGATTTTCTTTGCTGAAAAATTCACCAGAGTCTGGTTTGGGATGGGTCACGTATCAGAGTGAATATTATCTATTTATATTCTTGCATTGTTTCCAAACAGACAGAAATGGAAATCAATATTTGAAAGCTAATAGACAATAGATGTAGTATTTAATATTAGAATGACTAAAATATTTCATTCCAAGTTGTCTGCTCTGCTAAGATAAAAGATAAAAATCACTTTAATTTCACAAAAGAGAAATTTCTCCAAAAGGGTATGTATTGTACATTTCAGCAGCTAAATCACAAAATTCATATAGTTCCCAGATGAAAGATTATAAATTAGTCTTGTGCAGTGATATTGTACAAAAGTGGGAAGAACTGTGGGGTATAAAACAAGAGTAGAAAAAATTGTTTAAACAACATGAACTCATCACAAAATTTGTGTTATTTAAAACTGAACTAAAAGATGCCATGCTGGCTGGGTTTTTTCTGTCTCAACAGTATAATTTCCCTTATAAATTTTATTTTGACTTGAACAATATTAGGGAAAAAATACATCCATTCTCTCTGCATGGAGATGTGTTGCCTTTTTTGTTCTCTTACCTTTCATGTGTTCAGCTCTCATTTCCAATTTACTGCATTATCCTTCAAAATAGAATGGAATTAGACAATTTAGATTTAATTAATGGGAAAATGTTCACTTGTTTATAGTTTTATAGAATAATTGAAAAGCAGCATGTCGGAAGACTTTATCATGGAGCTACAGGAAGGAGCTTGGATACAGTGGAGATGCTTTGCCAAGTAGATGTATTATACACTGATAAATGCAGAGATAAAAATGCTGCTCTTTGCTGAGAGGTAATGAAATGGACTTTGAGATTAATATCATTCTGACAAGGGAAATATTCAATGCATTTCTCTGCTGAAAGTCCCAGTCTTCCCTCTCAGCAATGCAAAGTGCAGAGGTGACAGAGAAGCATCCAGGCAATGGGAGGTACTGAAACTACAGAGCAGCTTTTGTACTCCAAATAAAAATAAAAGTGGGTTCTTTTCACAGCCCAGCCTGATGTATATGCTGGCAAAATAAATCAAGTTCTGGCCAGCTACAGATAGTTGGAATGCTTTCCAGAGAACTCCATTTACCAGGAGTCCTGTAACTATCCAGACTATCAGAAGAGGTGTTTCCTATGAAGCTGCATGTGACATGGGAAGCAAATTAATTTGTGGTTTTATTGACAAAGCTTGTCTGACACAATTCCGTGCTGTATTACTGCAAAAATCACTGCCCACTAAATGGAAAATGCTGGAAGAGATTGGCAAGGCATGTCTGGTGAATATGAATGAACTGAACATGTGCCAGCCACGGGTAGGCGGAATGTGCCACTTAACAAATTATTCTATTTTTAGCACCCTAACCTTCTCCGTAGGCTCCGGTCAGGAGAGGAGCTGGGTGTGTGGGAGGGAGGCAGCCCCAGCCAGCTGCCGTTGTGGCCTTGCCCTGGGCTCTCGTGCTCGGGGATGCAGAGGGAAGGAGCCCTGGCTGCAGCCACGGTGTGGAATTTCCCCGTGCTCGGGGTATTTAGACAGCAGCACACTTACAAATGGGTTGTAAAATTGGACGCCTGCCGGGGGAGGCTTGGGCCTCTTGGTTTACTTACTAAGCCTATGTTTCAATGGAGAAGTAAATTTGATTTTTCTCCCCCCTCCCTCTCTTCTGCTTTCTCTTTTCCCTCCTCCCCCAGCCCTCCTTTGCTAAAGAGGCATCAGTGACTGGTGAGAAGAACTGACCAACTTGACCTCCTCTCCCACTGCTGGTCATGAGAATAATACAGGAGGAGGTCAGAGGGCAGCTTTTGAATACTCTTAGGAGCTAATTTATTACAAGGAGGGAGTTTCACATTGGCTGAATTATTTTCTTGAAGAGAAGACCACACTTGAGTTTGTTTATGCCTTGTGTTCATTGGGAGCTCTCTTTAGGGGCCTTTCCATGCACCTGTGCAGAGCACAATGCCAGCCCTTTTCTGCAGGAGCAGCCACAGCCAGGGGGAGAATGGGCTGGCCTGGAGCAGAACCTGCACTCATTTCATCACAGAATGGAGTCCGGAGGGGCTTGCCATTGTAGTCCCGTCTCCCCACCCCCTCGGGTGCCCTTCTCCTGCTGCTGGATGTTTTTTGGCTGGTGGGACATGGGGAAGCTGGGATGGGGGAGGAGGGGAGGAAGAAGAGCACGTTTGCACTGACATCTTGCTGAGAAATGAAGGCACAGATCCTTCAGGAAAGAAGGATCTGGCTTATTTGAAGTCAGTGACAGCAGGAGCTGCTGTTCTCTCAGTGCTTCCTTTTGCTGTTGGGGTACAAGAAAATTATACATTCTGCTTGCATTTCTAGTTGCCTTAGCTGCCTAGACCACTGGGATACCTTATGACTTATGAGTTTGGAAATTATTTGCCTAAATTTAAGTGTCCTGGCTACACTTAATCTCTGTGCTGCTCAGCTACAGCCCAGCAACCTCCTCTCTGTCATCCCTCCTGGTTTTGTACAGTCTGGTGATCTCTCAAACCTCACTTACCCTCAGACAGGGCAGCTGTGGTTGCATATTCTATTGAGACTCCCATTATTCAGAAAATTTTGACCTATTGCAGTGATTTTTTTTTTTAGCAAAACAACCTCCAGCCATTGTTTGCAGTTTAAAGAAGTCTGTGGTGTGCTAGGAAGTGCTGTACATTAAGCTCTCTGTGCACTGAAATCTGAATGTTCTACTCATTTAAATTTGTCCAGATTGTTGAGGGAAAACTCTGAAAGGCAAATTCATGTAAACAAAGCAACTTTCTTTATAACACAGAGGGATTAGGAGGCTGAGCCTTCTCAGCACTGCAACCTGGGCTTGTTGGGGGAGTTTTACATATTCCACATTTTCAAGCACCAGGACTAAGTAAAGCTCAAGCTTTAAATGTGCTCATTAGCTTTGTCTGAGCAGGCAAGATGTTGGAGCCACTCTGGGGGGCTTGAGAGGGAATTAAGTAGTTCCCAGAGCTGAAGTCAAATTTAAGGAAAACAGATTTTCTGCCTACAAGACCTCTCCCTGCCTCTGCAGTCAGTATTTTGTCTTAAATATCAATTTGCCTGTTACAATTTTGGAGGGAGATTTGCAGCCATTTAGCAGATATTCTGGCAAACATTTATGAGTTTTGTGTTAAAAAGCTCATCTTCACACAGACCCAAGAGGAGACAGGGTTCTCTCCCTGGGCCTTCCCCAGGCTGTCACAGGGCAGCATCAGCTCCATGGTCCATCAAGGTGAGAACACAGACTGAGGGGGCCACAGCCTGGGCTTTGATGATCATTTTGGGGTGCAGGCCGCAGGATTCAGCCTCTGAGGAGTTTGTTTAACATCACCTGGAGCAGGGGTGGATTGCACAGCTGGGTGGGTGCTCCCCCTAACAGTTAGAGTAGGCAGAACATGATCACAGGAGGAGCTGTGATGATAAAACCACAGGCCATAGTGATGAAACTGAAAGGAAATAAGTACATTTTAGCCTAGATCTGGAGGGAAGGAAAAAGACCAACGAACCCAGACATTTATCCATGCTCTTAGAACATGTGGAGTCAGCGCTGAGTCCCAAGACATCAGAAAACAAGCACCATCCTGGCAGAGGGGGTGGGCTGGTAGCAGGAAAAGTCAAATATTCATTCTTCCACCAGAGCATCTGAGCAGCATCCAAGGGCTTTTCATTCTGCCTGCACTGCCCTGCGGAACAGGAAGACATCTGAGAAATGTGCTCAGAGAAAGTTTCAGCTGCTTCCTCAGGGAGTTGTCAAACAAGGATCTCACAGTTTGTTTCATTTTTGATCAGCTAGGGCGTATGTTCAAATGTGCTTCTTGCTTTTGAATTTCCTAGAGATACAAAGAGCAGGCTCACTAAACCCAAAAGTTTGACATGAAATTTGTTGCAGTTTATGTAGGTGTTTGATATATAAAAGCTCTAGTTCTAGACAGAATTAAAGCTGGTATTTAATTTAATTAACTAACCATCAAATAATTCCATACACAACCTCATGAGCATACTTAACATTTTACTTGTTCATGTGTAACAGCTCTCTGCTTTATTCCCTCCTGGGAAGACTTTATTTCTTTTTCTACCCTGTCAAAATACAGGCACTTCAGCACCTTAGCTGAATTAAGTGAAAATGAATATTTAGTAAGGATAATAATCGGGGTGGGGTGGGGGGGGGTGGTTCTTTTGCATGTTAGTGACACTGAGAGTCTCTAACCACCACTCACAGCCTTCTTCTCTTCTCTTCTCTTCTCTTCTCTTCTCTTCTCTTCTCTTCTCTTCTCTTCTCTTCTCTTCTCTTCTCTTCTCTTCTCTTCTCTTCTCTTCTCTTCTCTTCTCTTCTCTTCTCTTCTCTTCTCTTCTCTTCTCTTCTCTTCTCTTCTCTTCTCTTCTCTTCTCTTCTCTTCTCTTCTCTTCTCTTCTCTTCTCTTCTCTTCTCTTCCCTTCCCTTCCCTTCCCTTCCCTTCCCTTCCCTTCCCTTCCCTTCCCTTCCCTTCCCTCCCCTCCCCTCCCCTCCCCTCCCCTCCCCTCCCCTCCCCTCCCCTCCCCTCCCCTCCCCTCTTTTCATTTACATTGTATTCCACTCGAGGAAATCGTGATTTCTAGGAATGAACTTAGAGTTTATGACAACAATTTCTTTTTCTGTTCCAGCATTACGATGTTTTGCTGAAACACTGTGGTAGACAGTGAGGTTCTTCATGTCTGCTCTACTTTGAAAAGTCACATTCTCTGTTTTGATTTATAACATTTGACCTATTTTTAGAATAGGCAATCTGCCAGATTGAAAATTGGGAGCCATGAAGGTCAAGAAAGATTTTTACGATGGCTAAAAGCTGTGTAGAAATAGTGAATACAGTGATTTTATAGTGGATCATCTACCCTATATAACCAAAAAAGCTCTAATTTCCACTTATAACTGATATCCAGAACCTGATAATTACATTATTCTTCCTGGAATTTTGTTCTGTCACAAATAAATGATGTCACAGCACCTTATTCTCAAACTAAGCATTCATAATATTTTACAACCCAGGGAAAGGTTACTATTAACACATCTATTTATGTTGTTTGGGTATTTTTAAAAGTTCTTGCAAAGTCTGCTTTTTATAAATTTATTTTAAAAACAGCTTATTGAGCTTGTTGGAAGTTTTTCATCCCTTTCTGCACGTAGCCAGCAATTTGTCATGCAGGCGGTAGGGGTGCAAAACCCCTATTTTTATATATATATATATAAAATATAGTACATATTTTATATAATATATATAATAGACAATAATGTATAAAATGTATAATGCGTTTTGATGTATAAAATATAATTCTAAATGTATAAAATATAAATCTAAAACTTTTAAAAGAGAAGGCTCAGCATGAGCACAGACTTTGTGTGCATGCATACAGTCACCCACCCTGTAAAAAACATTAATTTTCATCCTTTCTAAGGGAAAAAGATGCATTTCTGCAATAAAGTGGAAGAGTTTCCAAAGGGTGTCTTCTCTAGAGCGCTGCTGGTGGCTCAGCTGGTGTGCTCCTGGCTGTTGCTGCCAATGTCGCAGCTCTGGCAGGGCCAGCTGAAGCGCAGGCGTTCAGGGGTGAGCGTGTGTGCAGGATCTCCTGCTGAGCCTGCTAGGACATTTTGTGGGGTAATTCCTGGACTTCTGCCAGTTGCAAACAGAGGGCCCCACCAAGCCTATTAAGGTAGGAATGAGGCTGGAATGCCACACTTTGCTACGCTCTGTTTTCCACTGTCCCTGCTCTGCTGACCACCAGAGGAAAAATGAATTAGGGGATTTTTTTTTCACTATGATGTCTGCCATCCCTTATTACGTGTTGTAATTTATAAATAGTTCATCTGATTAACTGTGATCTTATTTATTTTTCTTAGTACAAAACAGAATAACAAATATTTTCTCATTGACCTCCCTCCTTGTTTCTGCAAGTAGCAGGACAAGATGACATACATCCTCTTTATTTTGTTATGAAGCCATAAATCTTTATTGGCCTTTTGTTGATGCTGTTTAGGAGGATCAAAATTAAAATGCAGCTTTTACATACCATTTTAATGTTTTTAAGAATGTTTTCATTTCAAAGTCCTGTCAATCTGACTCATTTGTGGTTCAGTAAAATGTTGTATCTCAGCTCCCAGGCCTCAGCTATCCATTGTGAGACTAATTTTTTTGTATGGTGGAAAGTGTGGCTTAGGACAGAAACAGAGCTGTAGCCTTAACATTGGGAAAGGCTCCTGACTTGCCATGAAACTTGCTGAAAATCAGGGATTTTAGAGTTTGGCTGTGTGGGTGTCCAATAAGGAGGTTTTCTAAAGAGTGGCTTTATTAAATCAATTACTTTATGGGTCTGAAGCAATGTGGCATAAAGCATGAGATGCAGAAGTTTGGAAAGGAACGTTTTAGGTGGGGTTTTTTGGAGGGGAGGGGGGATTGTTTGGGGTTTCTTTCTGCAGGTTGTTCATCTTGGAATAATTTAGCATTAAAGTTCTCTACTGTATGTTGCACACAGATGTGGTTTAACACACAAACTGAATAGCCCGTTGCTCTTTTCTACAAGGTTTCAGAACTCGATTTTATAGGTTTTGGCAGTCTGTACCTAGAAGTCTCAACATTTTTCTATAAGCAATATCTCGTGGCCATAAATTATCACAACCATTTTAGGTTTGTAAAAACCCTACATAAATCTCCCTGTAAGCACAACAATAAAAAGTGCAAATGTGTTTAGTAATGTTTCTTGGGTCACCATTGCTCTGAGCTGAGTGTAACAGTACCCTAAAAACTACAACTGGAAGCCTATCTTATTACCTATTTGCTAACTCCCACCATAACATACTGCAGTAATAAAATCACTAAGCTGGGCTGTTTATTGCCCTTTTGATATGTGGCAGCAGAAGTGGACCACAGGCACTCTCAGATAAAACAGGGGGAGGCTGTTTTTTCAATATTAACAGTGCAGACGTCAGGTTTTTGTGTCCTTGGAGCCAACAAACCAAGTTGGATTGTTGTGAGCTTTCTGGGCATTGACTTCATGCAACCTCTGGGCTCCTTTTTCGCTGGTAGAGAGAGCATTGCTCAGCACGTGGCTGGCATCACTCTCAGCCATCCTGAGAGAATATTATCTGAATGGCTGAGCTGTTATTGGAAACATAGCTGCACGTTCAGCTGTACTTTGGCCTTTATGAACCTATAGGAAAACCTGGTTCTTGCTTCAAAGAGCTCCTAATGAGGTTCCAAATAAGGCCCACCACATCAAAAGAGAGACACAGGACAGGAGGGAGGGAAGAGAGGCAGAAGTGATGTGCTTTTGTCCAGTGGGACACAGCAGAATCATCCCTTAGCTCCTGCCTGCTCTGGGCAGCTCAGCTAAGGGTTTTCATCGTGGCTGTTGCAGCCTGTCCCCTTTCCCAAGAGGCTGCCCCAGTTTGCAGCAGGACTTGGTCTGAATCCAAACCGTGTTTCCTCAGCAGGGCTGTGACCCAGATCCACCAGCAGCTCCACAGCTGCGGAGCGCCCGCGGCTGCTGCAGGAACGCCCAAAGCCAATCTGGAAGTGCAAAAGTCGGAGGAAGTTCCTGCTGTGCACCTGATCTGCTGCAATTACACTGCAAATAATTTCACAATAACCTGCCATCTGCATTTTTTCACAGTGCGCTAATTGCCCCATGACTTTACAGAAATGTTGCATTGTGAAGATTATGTCAAGGTTTACCCAAAGCATTCTTATTTTCCACATAATTAGTGAAAAAGATGTAACATTTTGTTGCTTAGTTAATGATGGTTCTGGTGTCTCCTTGCCAGGTGATTGACAAGCTCTGCTGCAGGAAAATGTGAATCTTTAATGTATCTTGGCTTTTAATACTGATAAAAAATACATAAATTAGATTGATCAAAGGGAAAGGGAACTCTGAAACACTGGGGAAGGTGCAGTGGGGCTATTGGATAGAAAAGAAAGTGTGAATTTTTTTTTTTTTTTCCTGAGCAGGGAATGTTATTTCATATGACTGTGGGAAACTGAGTTCCAAGCTTCTCCACCATAGTCAGCAGAACAGGCAGCTGAACCTGGGTCTCCCATCACATACTGAGTAAATGGCAAAGCAGGTATGGTATTAAAGGGGTCCATCCTCATTTTTGTCAGAGAATTCTTCCTGAGGCTGAGAAAATTCCCATATCACAGCTGCTGGGAACCTGCCCTTTAGGGATTTTTGGTTTCAGCTCATGGTGGTTTCTCAGCAAACCACTGAAAAATGTGTTTTCGGAAGCTCTGTTCCAGAGGTGATGATGGGGGAGGATAGGCAGTGTCTGTATGCTATGGATATATCTCAGAGTAGGAAAAACATCATCCTAAGCAGCTCAGAGAAACTTTATTTCCCTCAATCTCTGGAACTGGAAGCTGCACACCCTGGAGTAAATGATGGAGTTAGAGCTTGGTGTAAAGTAGAGTTCAGTGAGGCACAGATCAAAATCAGCCCAGCTGTCTATTTGTTCCACTGGCCACAGATGTTTTCTCTGTGATCCCAACACCTTCATATTTCATATTCCTTCAGCTCTGGTGAAGCCCTGCGTGCTCAAAGCCTCCCATTATCAGTGGCCCTTGAAGGCCAGCTCAGACCTGAGCCTGTTCCTGTTGGATTTGCTGTGTTCTCCCTGGCAGATGATCTTCCATCCCTGTCAATGCTTCTGAAACTGCAGATGTTGCAATACTGTTCAGGAGAAGCAGGCCTGGAGCAGGGCTATTCAGACAGCACCAAAAAACCCCACAACCCTTGTATGAGCACTTCACTGACTGCTGAAATTTTTTGTAAGCAGCAAAAAGCTCTACAGCTCTTGTAATTAACAATTCACTGACTGCTGAAATATTTTTTAAGCACCAAAAAACCCCAAAACTCTTGTATGAACACTTTACTGACTGCTGAAATATTTTAAGCACCAAAAACCCCCACAACTTTTGTAGGAGCACTTCACTGACTGCTGAAATATTTTGTAAGCAGCAAAAAGCTCTACAGCTCTTGTAATTAACAATTCACTGACTGCTGAAATATTTTGTAAGCACCAAAAACCCCCCAAACTCTTGTATGAACACTTCACTGACTGCTGACATATTTTGTAAGTAATACGTATTGCAGGTTCTGTTCTAACTATTTCTAATATAGATTACCCAATGTAGATAATTGTCTTGCAAGAAATGAAGTTGCCTAACCTTCCAACCACTACCAGTTAGTAGTGGTTCTGTCACACAATGGGATTTGATAAAGGGTGGAGGAGTTAAAAAGAGCCAGCAAGTTGAGTGCACAGCCAGCTTCTGTTTGTGTGCTGAAGTGAGAGCTCTGTCTGTCCTGCAGCTCTGTCCTGCAGCTCTGTCCTGCCCAGTTCTAGGCTTGGCCATTCAGTGGGAGAGTTTGAGGGTGAAATTCTGCCCTGTACCAGTGCCACAACCCCCCCAGGGCACTTGGCAGGTGTCACTGTGTATGGAAGGGCTCAGGATGGGAGAAAAACTGATCCTTCCATTCTCTTGCCCCATGCCCTGGCTGCGACTGACCTCTGTCATTCCCAAGGAAAGCCAAAAGAGGATTCCCTACTTTCCACTACTTCTCAAAACAGAGAAAGACAAGTCATGCCTGGGAGTGCCTGGCTAGAGAAAAAAGGAGCTGGGAGTCTGTTTAAAGCAGATCTTGAAATCCATGTGCACCTCAAAAGATGCAGAGGGCGCTCAGACACCAAAGGAATGATTGGTGCATTGAACTTCTCTGCTTTAATTTGTGCCTCGGGACTCTGTCATGCCTCTTGTGTCCTATAGCTAAAATTACAAACCAAGTGATTACACCTTCAAGTGATTACACCTTCAAGTGATTACACCTTCAAGTGAATGGTGTTTTGAGGTTTGTTTGCATTTGGGGAGGGTGGTTTTTATTGTTTTTGGGAGAATGAAAGCTGCTTAGAGGAATATGCGTTGTAATGTGCTTTCTTAAACTCTAGAAATGGCAATGATAGTTGAATTTTATTTTAAGGATGAAAGACAGCAGACATTGTATACAAAGTGTTCCCTTCTTTCTTAGGTATAGTGTGTCTAAAATTATGACAGAGTTATGCTTGGAAGTGTAAATTGTGCCTTTGATATAATATTTAAAGGTACATAAGCTTGTGCATTTGGGTACCTAAAACCAAAACTCAGCTCTAGAATTAATACATGGCTTATGATTTCCTGAAAACTGTCTGCAGTATCTCAACATCCCCATGTAATAATCTGAAATTTCTTTTCTTTCTCCTCTTTAATTCAGGCTTCAAAATCCGGCTTGAGGAAAATAGAGCTATCTTGTCCTTTTTACTTTTTTCTCTCATATATTTCTTTAAGCCAGATTTTCAAATGTGATCAGCATCCAACACTATGAAATCTGTTCTTTTCACTAGGCATGGAAGTGTAAGATTTAACTTTTTCCAACTCCAGTTATCTGTGCTGAGTTTCTTTTTGTTGTTTGTCAGCTTTTTTGACAATCTGCCCTTGACTATGCCTGCATAATTAGAGCTGGTATATGGAACAACACCTAGAATGGAGGGATTCAATTCTCACCCTCAGTTTCATTTTTTAAATGTTTGTAGTTCTGTAAAATGTTTTCATTTGGGTTGAAACTATCCATTTGTATTGCTATGTGGAAGAAGTGTTTTCTCCAAACTTCAGCCTGTTTGTGTTTGTTTTTCTGGCTGAGAAAAGTATTTTTCCTATGATACATATGTAGAAATGCACATACAAAGTATATTTTAAGTTGTAGTGTAGTAGAAATGGGGAAATAATAATAATGATGATAATAATACTAATACTACTAATAATTATTTGATCTCTCCCCACAAGATTTTGGAGTTTTTGAAGGGTCATAATCCCGAGTCATACATCTCAAGAAAATCTGTTTTGGTGTGACTACATTACAGGGGTTTGATGAAAACAGTTTGTGGAGGCACCTTGGCCTTTTTTATGCTTTTCCACTCTTTGATCTTTGTCTTTGCGAGGATCACTCACCGTTCCATTGATCCTGTGCATATAAGAAAGCAGAGTTGGTTTCCATTGGAGTTGGTTGAGCTGTCAGAGATGTTGTGCAAGGTGAGAGTTGGAGGATGTGTTCTCTGCAGCCCATGGCTGTGGATCCTAGTTCCTAGCAGTTATTTCATCGTTTTTCCAGAAGCTATCATAAGTGATTGCTGAAATGAATATTCCATATTTGTGGCATGTGACAGCAGGAGAAAAAGGCATTACTCTAATCCAGCTCTTACGTGCCGTGGCTGAGCTGCACCAATCACATTCTCATGCTTTCCCAAGGAGAGGAGGGTTATGAGATCATCCCCTGTGTCTCTGGTTTTGGCAGTCTCCTCCCTTCCTCCCCCTCTTTCTCCCTTTTTCTTCACCAATAACTTTCAAGCCCCCTGGCTGAGTTCAGTCCCATTTGCTAGAGAAGAAGTCTGAAATGTATTAAATTGCTGGAGATGTAATGAATCCTGGCAGTCAGGTAGTGGAGAGACACTCTAAGGAGTTGTCCTCCATGCAGAAAAAGGTTTCCAGTGTAAAATGGAGCCCTGTTAGAGTGCAGATCATCAGCACAGGGGCAGCTCTAAACAAAGGCATTGTTTCATGAGCCCTACTGTTCGCAGATATGTTTGGGTTTAGACTGCTAAATGTTGTGCTTTGTGTCAGGATTAATCACAGCAGTGCTGCTGCAGGGGAAATTTATGGGAACGTTTTGCAGTCAGACGTGAATTTATTTTCTTTCCTTGTTTGCACACTTGTGTGTGTGACTCCAGCCCCCTGGGGATGCAGACATGCACTCTCTGCAGCCTTTGGGGCCTTTCAGAGCCCAGGTCTCCACTGTCTGTTCCTGCTTACAGGCAAATGGAAATGTGGATTAACATGAAAAAGAGATGTTTCATACCAACCTGTGCAGTGGCTGTGTTGCAAAGGTGAAACTCTTGACTGTGAAAGCCTCTTGGAAGATAGCTGTGTTAGGAAATATCCCTGCAATCCAAACCCATCCTCTGCAGACTTTTAATGCCACATTTTCCTCTTTTCTTGCTGATGGGAGGAAGATTTGCCTCTTCTCCTGCATAGATCCCTGATAATGCCCCAGGTGGTTCTGTGCTGGCATGGAGGGAACTTTTCCCTCTTGTGACTGCTCTGGGCTTCAGCAATCAGGGGCTGCATCCAGGCTGGCTCTGCAGACACCTCTCAGGCTCTGGGCTGTAGCCATGTGCCTGGAGTTTCTAAATTCCTGAATATCCTGCACCATGGACACCCAGAACTAGTAGGGATGGTGACAGTATGTAAAGCAATGCAGGAGAAGTTATAGACCTGAAATAGGAAAAAGATGGCACATGTTCTCATGGTTTTCCAAGGCTCATATCGAGGGTTGTCTCCCAAGGCAGGATTCAACAGTAAAACCAACTGTGTGTATTTATACACACCTGTGTGTGTGCATTTATGGTACATGGTTTTAGTTTCATTAACAAGATACATAGAATGCTCTAATTGTCACTGTCCAGCATTGATATTTTCTCTCTCATGTTGTCTGTACATGACCAAACTGTAAAAAATAAAGGCCTGACTATGTGGGGACGGCTCACCAGCAGCTGATCTCTGCAGTCTGCGTTTTATCTTTGAGTTCAAGGAGGATTTTTATGCACAAAGCTGTAGTTCTTGATATTTAATATTTCAGGTCTCATTCCCACTGACAGTCTGGAGCAGACGGGGTCATGACTTAACTTGTGCATGAAGTAAATAGAGCACTATTGATGCCATAAAGATAAGTCATATTCATTACAAAGAGCACATTAAAGACACAAGCTTGAAGAGGCTTGTGTTTGGAAACCAGGACAGGCCAGATTGATAATTGTCTTTGTGATATCAAAGGCCCTGCTCACATAAGCACAATGATTAGAGCTGGTTGATAATTGAGTAACAGAGTGTCTTTTTATGTGCTTCAGAATACGTTAAATAGTTTAGAATTCTGGAGTGACATATTTATTGAAATATGAAACATCCTAGCAAAACTAAAAACGACATCTATTTTCCAGACACAGTGATGCCTTGGAAAGACTGAGAAATCGGCTCTTTGGTCAGTTTGCTGCATATTTCCAATTGGTAGCAATTAGGAGTGCATTCTTTAATTGCCTGGCTGCAGTTTCCTGAATGAGCATGGACTAGGTGTACAGGAAAGCTGTTTGCACATCGAGCTCTACACTTGGCTCATTCAGGGGGGATTTGGTTACCTCAGGGTCAGTGTCTGCTGTCATTTGAGACACCAAGGTGTCCCACCTGGCTCCTGGCTGCCATTGCTGAGGGCTGCAAGTCCCCAGTCAATCTTTTCTCCTGCCTGGAGCCCTGTGCAAACATTTCAGATATGGAGTAGTGTCTCAAGTGGCCCCAGTGCTCACACACAAACAGCTCACGGCACACCTGACTGGCTTTGCCAGCTCCGAAATATTTTTAAAGTGGAGCTGTCTGTGCAGTAATGTTAATATGCAGATTTTCTCACCTTAATGTTAATCCCCATAAGAGCAGCACTTGTATGTCAGTGTCAACATCTTTAAATCGTGTAGCACTGCCAGTTCTGGTCCACGGAACAAAGTCTGTGCAGCAGGGAAAGCAAAACCCAGCAGAGAAACATGTGTGAGTGGAGTCTGTGCCCCCAGGAAGGTGTGGGGGCTCCTGCAAAGGGAAATCATGTGGGGCAGCATCCTGGGGAGCTGCGCCAGTGCTGATAGACACTGAACCCTGTCCAGCCTCTCTGTCCATCTGCAGGCAGTAACAGATGCTTAGAGAGGATCACAATCGAAGCAGGGCACAGTGTACAGGTGCAAAAGTCCTCCCTGGAATTCTGAATCCTTCAGGAATGTGTGCAGTTGCTCTGAAGTCACACAGTCAGTTTTAAAATCGCTGTCCCATTTCCTCACCCAATGACACTGTCTACTTTGGAACCAATAAACAGGCATCACTCATGAAGTTGTCAGGAGGGTAATGTTATATTAGTCACTTTTCTGGTTTCATCTTTTGGTTTTAGACCTAGAAACAATTCATAATACTTTTTCCCAAAACTTTTAGTTTGGTATTTCTCAATTCACCATCAGACATGGGGCCGGTCTAATTTTTTAATGCTTAAAAAAAAAAACAAACCCAAAGCAGTGTTTTATATTAGTTTGTGTATGAAAGGATGAGTGTCTAAAAAACTGTGAAAGGATTTCAGAGTTTTCAATCTCTTGTTTGACGTTATCCATCCACCATTTTATGCCCAAACAATGTCATAAAATGCTGCCTCAGAATCTCTGAGTGGTCGATATATCCTGTGCTTGGTAATTCATCTGTTGTTGTTATGTTGGACTTTTGTCAAGTGGACTGTTATGCACTTCAGATGTTTTCCCTTTAAACCATTCCACCTAATGTCTCTTTTTCGCATCCTTCTTGCCATAAGAGAAGGGAAAGGGTAGGGCACCTCTCCGTCTCTTTTGAACTACTTTAGACTTCCCCATTTCTAGCAGATAAACTATCAACAAACGCAACACTGCTTTAGCACTTGATTGAAGCCCCTGATTTTATACAGCCAAACATTCTGAGCTTTCTGGTAAACTTTTGAGTAGTTTTTTATCATTAGGAGAGTTAAAAATTGCTCTTGGGCTGTAGTTTGTGCTGAAGTTTAGCATTATTTTGCACTCCCATGGCACTGTGAGCAATAAAAGCCTCTGCACAGCTTCAGTTGCAATGAACCTCCATTCCCACTTATTCTGAACTAACTACAGGTTAATGCTATATCATAGCATTAGTTTTCAAAGTCAGGTAGCAGCTTTTTTTGCCCTCAAACCACACTCCGTAGAGGATTTTTTTGTTTGGTTGTTTCTTTGTTGTTGTTTGGTTTTTTTTTGTTTGTTTTGTTTTCCTGTAAATAAACCTTTGGCAAATTGTCGCTCAATGGTCTTTCCACATCAAATTTTAGGAAAAGTTTGTCTCAGCGTTTGCCACAGCATTTAGTAATCAAAGACATAAATAAATAAATAATTCTTCCTTTCTTTTTTGTAATTCATGGAACTGTGACCCAATAGATGATGTACAGATTTCATTATCCACATTTAGATTACTTCAAAATAGCATACTTCCATAATTAAACCCCAATTTTAATTGAGAGTGATTGGTTAAGATCTAAACGTTTGGTAAGAAAATATTCTAACTAGCATTAGTTGCTCTCCACAGGCATGGACATGCAGCTTCCCTGTGAGGAAACCCAAGCAGGCAACAGTAGAGGTGCCTCTCTTTCCTTTTCCTCTCCTTTCTGTGTTGGTGAAGAGCAGGATTCTTGTGAGCAGTTTCAAATTCCAGGTTGTGTAATTATGGAGGGTTGGACACACTCAGGGTTGTACCAGGCTGATTTGGCTTTTGCTTCAGTGCTATCCAGCAGAAGTTGTTCCCCTGCACAGGAACTACAAAGGTGAAAACAAAAAAGACATCAGGAAAGTTGTGTTCTATGTTAGCTTTTTGGGGATTATTTAATTTTCAGATGTTCCTGGATCAGTGCTACTTTTTGGACTCCCCATCTCTTTGTTACTGACTCTTTAGGTAAGCTCCAAATCTGGATGATTAGCTAAAAGTTGAAATATTTGGTGCTAACCCGAGCAGGTCCCCTGTGCCTGTAATCTCTTGGCTGCAGTGTGTTCCCCTGGAGACTGAGGCAGGAACATGTAAAAGCCATTTTCCAGTGGCTACCCAAGCTATCACTGCTTGTGGGTAACTTGCTTTATGTGCTGCATTTGTTTTATAAATCCTTCTGTGTCCTGACAGAATTCCTGCATCTGAGAGGTAAACCTCAAAAAGCAACAGCAACAAGAAAGGAAAACCCCAGATAAAGTCAGAGCCGTAGGAGGATTGATAAGCCAAGTGGACTCTGCTCAAAGTGTTCATGCTGAATTAGAGAATAGGCAGGTCAAGAGATTGGCATGGTTTGATTTCCTCGAAAAAAAGGAGAATCTTGTCCCAGTATTTAACATCAGCTGTTAGTAGGGCTTGGATTCATACATGGGAGTTAAGGATGGCCTAACTTTGCTTCCATCTGTGTGTCAGCCAACATTCCTGCAATGCCACTGCAAGGGGAAATACAGGAGCTGTATTTCTGAGCCCTGGCTGAGGGCAGGGAGGAGTTCATTTCTGAGAGACTTCCCAGGGAAGCTCCCCCAAGGGAAGGGCAGGTTCTTTGCTCAGGGTAACTCACACAATTCAAACACAGGGCAAAAGTTGCCCCAAAGTTTCCAGTGCAGCAGCACCATCTGTTCCCAGTGTTTCTCTTGGTCACCTCAGAAGGTGACATCTCTGTGAGTCCTTGATTGTTTAAAAAGGAGACAAATTGTGTGCACCATTTTTGTCCAGCAGCTTGCAATGCTGCATAGGCCTCTGGTAAGGAAAAGAATTTCTTTCCATTCAGCTGGCCCTTGGCTCCTTTCAGGTTTTGGTTTTATTTGACAGGAAGCAAATCCGAAATATGTATTTTTTTTTTTTTTCTGATACAGCAGTACAGCAGCATTTCTCTATATGAAGCAGCTGGTCAGAACTTGTACAAACACACTGACTCTTCCACACAGCATTTTACCCTTATGAATTGAAGGTGCAAATTGGTTGTATTTCACCTCACTGACAGTGAGAAACAAAAAGAGTATTAATTGAATATAATGCTAGAACATAATTAAATAATTTTATGGGCTGGAAGTTGAATTAGTTAAAAGCACTATGTAAAATGTTGGGGCTTTATCACATTTGTTGGTTTATGTCTTCAGAGTTCCCTCCAGGCTCTCCCAGAGAATCTCTGCCCAAATACACCCTGAGCAATTTTCTGTGAAGGACTGCAAGCCAAACTCTTATCCAAACTGGGAAAACCTGGAATACTGTGCTGGGCTGATTATTGCTTTCCTATGCTGAAGCACACCCAAGGAGTCTATAAATATTGGAATAACTATGGATAAGGTATCTGACCTCGTGGTTTCATTGTTCAGTGGGAGCAGGGCTGCTGAGGGGCTGTTTTTATCCTTTCCAACCATTCATATGCAGCAGGGCTGCACGAGGCAGGCTTTGATGTAGCTTGCATGCAGATCGAACCACAGGCAAGGGCCAGAGAGTGTTTGTTTGTCTGATGGGGGGAGGCTTGTTTTTTCAGATATCTGTGTGTGGGTTTTTTAGACACTGGAATCTTTATTTTTCGCTATTGCAGTGAACAGATAAGTTAAATCCCAGCCTATGTATAAATTCTCACGGGTGTGAGCCATCAAGACCTATGTGGGGGATTATTTTGTAAACAAACTTGCAAAATCAAAAGGTAAATTCCACCGGGGAAGTTTAAAAATAGTGGGATTTTTTGCCTCAGTTTTCCTGAAACTGCATTAGTGTCTGTGTGGTATCACTTTCTAAACCTAATTTCAAGTGCAATGCCATAGAGACTGCTCATAGACATTGTTCTGAGGTGATTTATCCTCTAAATCACGTCTGTCTTACTGCCTGCCTTCATCTGAGCCTAAAAGTATAAATGAACTCCAAGGCTTTGATCTGGAAGGTTCAAAACTCAAAGGAGATTTTCCAGGGCTTTGAAGTTGAGCTCCAGAGGGGACAATGCACTGTGCACTTATTCACTGGGGGAGTGCTGTCATCAGACAGCCAAGACCTCACCAGTGTAAATTCATTACACTGTTTGATGTAGCATTATTACATTAGTATTCCTTTTGGTTTAGAGTCAGAATATAGAGGAAAAAAAGGAGCTGCTTTTCCTGTTTGACTCCATTTGTTGATTAAAATATTAATTTATTTATGACAGAGTTTTAAAAAGTGTCTCCTGGTATCACCCTTTCCACCTTGAAATAAACTTCTGAGAAACTGCTCAGAGAGATTCTAAATTCTGTCAGCAGTCTTCACTGAATGACAGCAGGCAAGGAAAAATTGATGTAGGCTTTTAAAAATATGACTTAAGCTTCTGCAGTAGAAATAGAGGTTATAGGAGGCACAAAGTGCTTCATGACTGAGCACACCTACGCTGTTAAATCAGCAGGCACTGAAGGTATCTCTGGATCTGAAAATATCAAAATACCAGAGTAGAATACAAAAAAAAAAAAAAAAAAAAATAGGATTATGTGAGTTTTCCCAGATAACTTGATAAACACATTATGGTTATTCTGTTAATTTTTTTTTTTTTTTAAGAGTTTTAGTTTGTGGTCTCTGCCTTTTCAGCTGAGTTGTGTGGCACCTCTTTGGTAAAGAACATTTGACTGAAACCCCTCCCCTTTGTGACCTGGACCAGATGAAAATAGAAGCTTTTGCAGATAAAAGCCTTGTAGGTTTATCTTTTCTGCTACCTGCTCCTGAAGAGCTGCAAAACCCTTTCTGTAATTTCATGGTCCTTTTGTTGGGAATGAGCCTCCTGAGGCTGGGGACAATGGCATGCTGAGCCTGGCTGCTCCAATCAAGACTGGATTTTGATGAGGAGGATTTTCCCCTCGCTGTCCTTGTCCTTTGGGATGATAGCTAAACCCAGTCAGCTGCACCTTCACCCTGAGACTTCAATTGGCACTGCCTTGGTCTCCCTCCTTGTTCAGAAGTCAGCTGTTCTCCAGCATTTTTAGTGGCAAGTACTCACTTCGTCAAAATCATAGATTTTATTCATCAAACAATTAAAAAATTTGCCTGGGCTGATTTAGTGATTGCTGTTCCTTGTTATGAACAAATTCCTGCTCTTTATATGCAAAGCTTCCTAGGCCTTTTTACCCTTCCTTGCTGAATTCCTGCTTGCTCCCAGGTGCAGTGTAGTCTAATGGGCTCAGTTGAATCCTTCAGTTCCTGTTCCATGAAGATTTGTTTGTAGCCCTGCTGTTCCTGCCTGGGCAGTGCACTGTATCCTTGCTCCTCTTACTGACCTTACCTGGAGCAATGGCTTGTCAGCCCTCACCATAAAATATATGAAATAAATAAGAGATAAAAAGAGATTTCTTATGTATTTTCTATATATAAGAAAATAGAAGTGCTTTTGAGAGTCTGGGGTGCATTTCCTGCCATTTCAGCAGGCACATGAAAGTCTGGAAGAATATTATTTCTCTGTGGTATTTCACTCCCTTATTGCTTACCTGTCCCACAGAGTGAGTGAATTTAAAGCTCATTGGCACTGCATTAGCTGTAATTCCCTCTGCGTTTGGTGACAATAACCATCAGTGGGCACAGATGTGATCTCTGTAACCAGACAAAGGAATCAGCTACGGTGAGCAGGTGCTTAAGCCTGACAATTCTTTAAAAATATGACATCATTACAGCACTTTCTGAACATGCAAATGGATTTATTCCCTGAAGTTCAACAGGGAGGTGCATCCTAGCACCCTTTAGCCCACAGATCTAGACTAGATCTAGCCAGAGCTAAAACCCAGCATGCCCTAACACCTGTCAGCTCCCCTGCAGAAAATCTCTTCACAAACCTAATCCTTTTTTGCTGCCTTACTTGCTAAAGTAAATACACAGTAGAGGGATGTAGAATACTTTTCCTAACATCTTCATCCCTGGAAGAGGTTGAATTTTCTGTTTAACCTATTTGTGGCCTGAAGTTTAGCTGATAATGCTGAAGGAGAATCCAAGGAAATGTTTCCTCAGCACTTTTTCAGGACATTGATGCTGCTTAGAACACTGGGTCAGATGCAGAACATTGATGTAAAAGTTAATATTCCTTCAAAAATGTTACTGGAGCCACATTATTTTATTTTAGCGGTGGTGAAGTCTGGGACAGAGCTGTCTGTGCTCATCACAGGTTCTGTGTCCCCAGCAGAGTTTGTCACTCTGTACACAACTGATGGCAATCGAATGAGAAGTGCTGTCTCATGGATGGAAATTTGGTTTTGCTCCAGTCTCCAAGTTTAACCACAGATACACAATGTTTGTGGTGGATTCCATCAGCACTGCACCTAGGACTTTTAGTCTAGTACGGGTTCTGATGAGTAGATAAAAAATAGCTGTCAAAGCCCTGCCTCCACTGCAGGTTCAATACCAAAAAGGTGTAACTGTGTGGATAAAATCCAGGATATTATTGCCACGTGTTCCTTTGTGATGGACTGCTCTTTATAAAGATTTTGTTCCTGTCTTCTATATGAGTGCTGGCTGGGAAATAGGGATGCTTGCAGGGGTGTGTTTTGTTCTTCCCAGGTTGTGAGTGCAAGTTAAAAGTGGGACGAGGGCACGACAGGAGATCACTGCGGTTTAAAGCAGATGTATTATATTCCTCTGGCAATCGTGGGGAAAACAAAGACAATTTAAGAGAAAAAAACCCCAAAACCCCAAAAACTCATCAAACAAAAAACAGCCAAAAAGAAAGAAACAAACAACAACCAAAAAAACCCACAAAAAACCACAAGAAAACCCCAAAACCACAACACCAAAAAAGCCCCACTAACAACAATGATAAAAAAACCCCAACAAAAACAAACAAACAAAACAAAAAACAAACAAAAAAACCCAAAAAAACCCCAGCAAAAACCAGAAAAAAACCCAACCCAAAAAAAGCTGTGTCCCAGGAACCTGGCTGTTGATTTGGGGATGGATATGGTGATTTGGGAGGAAATTAGAGAAAGGTTTAACTGCAGTTGGCTGATCCATAGGAAAACGGATAGCAAGTGGTGTTTTGGCAGGACTGGGCTGGGGTGCAGTGTTTGCTCAAATCCCCTGTGTCCTCTCAGTGTTATTGGGAATCAGACTGTCAGATCTGTGATCATGAAAGACTAAAATGTGTGTTGGAACATAAAATAAACCTCAGAGGATTCTTCCTAATGTTCTTTAAGTTGGTGTGGTTGTTCTCTTCAGAGGCTGATCTGTGAGCTGTGTGGAAATGGAAGATCAGGGTTTGTAGAATTGGTTTCTTTCATGAGAAGTGCAGCTTTTCTTTGGATTGCAAGTGCTCTGTGCTTGCAGATTAGCTTGTTAAAGGCTGAGTTCTAAAGGCTAGAAACACTTACAACATTTAGTTTAAAGTGAAAGATAACCTTTAAGAGCACTGCTCATATTTTTTGCATAGCAGTGATTAATATTGTTTGTTTTGCAACAACACTCAGCTATCTCCTCCAAAGATTAGGTACCACTGCATTGGAACATTTCTTCCCCCAGCTCCCCGTGGATCTTTCCTGGATAGTGCTTGCATATGGACTTAATTACAGTGATGTTAACCAATGATGGGATTAATATGCTGGTTGAAACACAGAGAATAATTTCCAAATTCTGCCTTTTTTTTTTTTTTTTTTTTTTGTGCTTCAAGGTAAAAATCACCTCTGCAGAGCTGTAATTTCTATCCAATTTCAAAGTGTGCTAATTCTGACCTCAGGATAAGCTAACCTGGAGGAGCTCCCTTTGCAGGCGTTCTCACATTCAGCTCACTGCTGCTCCTCTGTGAGTGAACTCAGGAAAGCTTGACCATTTTACTGCCAAAATATAAATAAATGGAAGGGCTGGAGAGATTCCTCTGTGCTAAGCTTGGCATTCCTTCATAAGTGTGAGTAATGATTGATGTTTCACTCCTCAGTTCCTGAAGGGGAAAGGCTGAGCTCCATTTTTAATTCACTGCTGTAGCTTGGAATTCACTTCCCAACAAATGCGGAAATGTCTCCTTATGTAACTCACCAGCTTTTACATAACGAGAGAAAACTTTTCGCTAATTTACATGAAAAAAATCCAGAAAAAGGAAGTAAAATGTTAGTATTGCAATAAAAGATTTCTTTTTCTAGTCCATTTCTGGCTCAGGGTTGCACACGTGAGCTCTTACACAGCGAAATATCTCTTCCAATTTTTGAGTCAACTACTTGAGAAGGAAGCTGAACACCACCAGGAAACCCTGGAAGTTTTCCTTCTGAGATGATCTGCTTCCTCCCTCTTGCCCCTGTCTACTTAGAGTAATAAAAGTAACAACAAATGGGGAGTTATAGAAAATCCTTCAGAAACAAAGTGAAGCTTGAAATAGTATTGAGAGTTTACAACGTGAGCAAGTTACTTCTAAGGGGCTAAACAGAGATGTGTAACAGCTGATTTTTTCAGTTTTTGATGCAATGTGGATGTGTGGTTCAAGGGTTGAACTCACATCATTTAATGAAAAATCAAGTGACTTACATTTTGAGCAGGGAACCCAAAATTTCCTTTTCAGCAACCAATTTTTGTTTGTTTTAAGCCAAGACAGGTGGAAATGTTTAAATATTTTGCTTGTTTTAATTACAGGATTTTAATTAGAGGTGCCTCATAACAGTCTTGTTTTCAGAAAGTTGCAGTGTCTGTGCTTTGAAAAGTACAGTCTAAACTTCAAAACAAAACAAAACAAAATCACCATTTTTGATGAATTCTGTGACAGTGAAGCACACATTAATGATGTGCTATATATTTATATATTTCACAGTGATAGTAAACATGCCCTTTAAATAGAAGTGTGAGGGTTCTGAACTTCCATGTGTAAGAACACATTTCCACGGAAGTTCTGCTGTTTGGTACAATACCTTGTTTATATTAGAGCAGCAAATTCTCCAATCTCATCACAACCAAACTTGCCAAACACAGGTTCTTTTACCAAAAAAGTGAAAATTGAAATGTCTTAGCTATCTGTTACTATCCCTTTAGTTTTTATGATTGAGTTTAAAACCCCTTGATTTCAGCTCTCACTTTCATTAAAGCAGTTTGTTACCTCTTTGATCTAACCTAAGTTTATAATCTACAAACCAGTTGCCAAAGAAGTAGAGTTGTAATTTGTTTTTAGAGAGACATTTATAGGGAAATGCTGTCTGCTACAAAGACACATCATGAGTTGATCAGGCATTATCTACAGCAGCTTTAAAATGTTAAAACACTGACTAATAAGTTGTTAAATAATTCAAGCATTGTCCTCTTTGGAGTACTTTCAGTCCATTACATTTCATGTGTAGTTAATTTATCCCATTCAGCCTATATTAAAATGTCAGTTTTACACTGAATTCTGAGGTCATGGTAGTGTGTGACCTTCCTGGAAAACAACAATGGAAGTGATTCAGGATAAACAAGTGTGGAAAATGCTGTTCAGTGGATTTTAAGTTCTCTGTATTTTCAGAAGGTTTTATGAATGAATAGTGCTGTCCATTTCAAAGAGCTTTTATTAAGTCTGCAAGGCCACAGATTTGATATGGCATTCCTGGAGTTACATTGTTTGGCATTTCTGAGAAATTGGCGTTTCTGAGGAGCTGGAAAGGGTTTTTTGGGAAGTGTTGAACTCACAGTTCCCGTTTTGTTTGGATGTGAATCAGCAAAGCTCCTCTCCTCCCGCCTGGTAGCTAAATACAGAATTTATAAGGCAGAAATAATACAAATGTTTCCTTCAGCGCCTTCTCCTGGGACTTAAAAAGCTCTCAATGGTGTTGGAGAGGAAAATAATAATATTTAGGTTTATGATTTTTTTTTCATTGCATTTTCGTTAATAATTGTTACTAAGTCACCTTCCAGTGGTGCAG
Source organism: Acanthiza pusilla (assembly GCA_036630365.1). NCBI lineage: Eukaryota > Metazoa > Chordata > Aves > Passeriformes > Acanthizidae > Acanthiza > Acanthiza pusilla. Next base: position 4,433,430 of record JAXCHO010000070.1, on the reverse strand, counting down.
TCTAAATGAGTAGTGGTACTCTCTGTAGGCAACAATTGAAATGCACCTGGTTTTACTTGAAGCTCTCGTTTTCCATTTTTGTTGCTGATAATGGTTTGTAGTCAATGCTCAAATTTTGTGAGTGATCGCTTATGATCTGATAAATTAAATGTTGTAACAAATGTGTATATATATATATATATTTTACACACAGACACACACACACACACATATGGATATATGTATATATATATATATATACACACACACACACTCTCTCTTCCCCCCACTCAGTACGAGGAATATTTTGGATTAAATTGATAAAAACTGAAAATATTTAGGCAACAGATAAACTAGTTATGTTCAGGTGTGTGTGAACCAACACATGAAATATATCAGGGGAGAATGGTTTATGACACTCCCATCAGTCTTGCCCAAATGTTTTATGTAGAGATAGATTTAATAACCCAAGTTATTAATTATGGAAGTACATTATATGTAATAATGTAATTATTACTGGGTGAAAATGTTTGCTGTTGCTAATGGAGCTGTTTTCTGAAATTTTCCCCCTTTTGTGCAGGTTTCTGTGTGAGCCACTGCCAGGGTGGGAAGGAAGGGTTTAGCTGCAAGTGAGGGTACACTCTTGTCCCATAAAATCCCATAAATTCATTAATTTACACTCACATACCCATAAATTCAAAAATGATCTCATGAAAAAGGTGTACTATCTGTTGCCATCATCCTTCATGCTTTGTAGCAGATGTAATTCCAGTCAGATTTCCGTGAATGCAGAGGTGTCGGGAGGGATATGGATTGTGTAAGATACAAAAAACATGCACAGTAGGGAATAAACAGCTTCAATAATCCCAATAAACAACTTTAATAATCCCACATCAGGGACACAGAATGCTCCAGACCTAAAAACCTTTCAAATTGCTAAATCTTTGACTCTAAAGGGACAAAAAGCTTTGTTTCTTAGTTTAGCAGAAGCAGTGTTTAGATCTGCAAGGCTGCTCTAAACATGACAAATGTAAGATGGAAGCAGAATATTATCAGGCAAATCAATTTACATTCAATTCAGGAGTTAGCAGCCAGTGATTGTTCCTGTGTTTTAAGGACTTTTCTGTGGGCAGCAGTTCTCAAGCACCAAGTCTGTTTTCAACTCCTGAATGCAAGCAAATGGCAAAACCTGAGCTGAGGAGAAAACTCAACAAAGAGAGGAAATGGCTTTTGATGAATTTACTGGCAGTGCACTATGGCCTAGTGGGAAAGCAGAAAATATAAACAAGGCTTTTATTTGCTCTGAGCAGGTTTGGGAATACAATGTAGGCATTTATTGGAAACAAACCCACAATACAATGGAATGTGGTGTTTTAGTTGGTTTGGGGTTGTTTTGGTTTTTCACAAAGCTCACCCTTCCCCATTAGCTGGTTGTCATGTATGTATTTCTGGATGAGTAATCCTCCAGGAATAAAAGGTAACTGGAGTTTTTGCAAGGGCTTGAGCATTCAGATTTCATTCTCTTGCCACCTGATGATCTCTATTGATTGAAAATGTTGCTGGGCCAGAGTCACAGCACCTGCTGAGATCAGCTGAGGTGGCCTCAGTCATTGTCCCAGGGCTTGTGATGCTGGAATTTTGGGGTGCAATGCCATGTTTCAGTGGAAATCCTTCTATTTCTTACCAATCTTTTAAATAAATACACCTTGAGATTATGGGGGGCTTGTTTTCCCTTTTGCTTTTGTGTTTTTAAAGAAGCTGAGGCTTGTGGGTCTTTGTCCTGCCCAGCACTTGTGTCTGAGAGCCAAAGAGGTCAGGGGGGAGCAGTGCAGGGGCTCCTGCAGGTTTGGAGAACTGAAAATTTGCTCAAAATGCAGGAATTTTGGGTGGTCTTCTGTGGATGACACATGGGAATGAGCATTTGAAATGTGACTCATTTTCAAATCACTAAAAGGGGAAAGAAGGTGGCTCCACTTTTAAAGTATTCTCAAGTTTTTCATTTTCGAAAGCAGCAGACAAGATTTTAATTTGCAGCAGATTCCTCTTTCCAAGAGCACCAGTCCAACAATGTTCTGAGCTAGGTTCAGCAGCTTGAAATGGTTAATTTTACACAGCAGAGCAGTAATAACACTTTTCCCTGGCCTTTTCCAGGTTCTTCCTTCTCTTTCATCTGCTGAATAATGCATGAGGCTCTCAGAGGTTTTCACATATGTGGGGTAAATTTTTTTTATCATTTTATATACATTCCCTTGTGTATTTTGAGAGATGAGTCTTTACTTGTTTAACTGCTTTGAGTTGCAGGAAAACTGAGTGTAAAGTTGAAACAATTTGAGTAATTGTGATTTAGTTATTGTTAGTTCTACTTAGAATATGAAAAACATCGTGGTAATGAGCTTATGCAATGTGGAAAGCTCCCAGTGAACTAAGAATTTTGACTAAAGATCCCAAAGCCCTTTGGGTTAAACTCTGATGTGGAAGAATACATTTCTTTTCAAGTAGACACAACCTGGAATAATTGTCTCCAATAAAAATGCTAAAGATGAGTTTTCCAAAGTATGGACAGTCTGCTCATCTTCCTATAGAAAGAGAAAAAAGCAGAACCCACTTTTTATTTGACAGATTGCAGTAGGACCTGGTTTCAGGAAAAAAAATGAATACTTAAAATCAGCCATGAGAAAACAGAACAGTGAGGAGTTGGAGAGGAGTGTGCTTCTCTTCTTGAAAGAAGAGAATATATTATTATATAATAATATATTATTATATTTATTATTAAATATGTATTTATTTATTTATTTATAATAAATTTCTTTATTTGGGAAAATGAAAAACTTGAGAATACTTTAAAAGTGGAGCCACCTTCTTTCCCCTTTTAGTGATTTGAAAATGAGTCACATTTCAAATGCTCATTCCCATGTGTCATCCACAGAAGACCACCCAAATAAATAAATTTATTTATTTATTAAGAATAAATTTGTTTATTATTAAATTTTATTTACTATATAAGCAGAAGAAGTCTGTTTATGAGGAGGAAAAACTATTCCAAGGATTTGCAGACTAAGTCAAATGGGCAAAAGCCAACTCAGGAGCATTGGGAAGTGAATGGATACTTCAGAAATGTGCTGAATGCTCCGGCAGGTCACTCGGGGAGCACTCATCAAGGCTGGCAGCATATTCCAGAGCAGTAGGAGTGAAATGAGATTACATTCAGCTCATAGTGCTCATACCAAAACCAACACTTGACCCTTGCTGCAATTCCTCAGCTGTGTCCCTCACAAACGCTACTGATAGAATAAAATCACATCAATTTGTGGGTGCAGAAAGTATTTTCCCCAAGGAGGCCTTTCTTGATATTGCAGACATTTCCTAGGTTAAGTGCACCTTGGATCTGATTTAAATTCAATCCAAGTGATGCTGGGAGCTGTTTTCCCTCAGCCTGCTCTGCACTGATTCCTTCTCCCAGCTGGCAATCAGATGGTGCAGGTCACCCCTCCACGTCCTTATCCTTTCTTCATTTTATTGCAACTGAGATTGCACATTCTTACAATAGTTACAGAGTTGTTACTTTCTTGGCTTCTTCTGCCAGCACTTTTTATTGTTCAGCCTCATCCCATCCCAAAGCCCAGCTCCAATAAAGAGGAAACATTTGCTTGAACTGCAGGAGGAGTAAATAAGGACCTGCTGGAGGCAGAAAAAAAGAGTGAGAGAGATCAGAGATCATCTGTGCACAAATGAGCCCTCCCGAGTTGTTGGCTGGGACATTTATTGTGCTGAACCCCTAGAAATGAATTTGCTTTGCACATCCTTAGGTGTGGGGAGTCATGGTGGGAGTCAGGGACAGAGCAAGCACAGGAGGTGGAGCTCAGGACATCAAGGGCTCCAAGGCCTCCAGAACAGCCTTTTCCAAATGTGTGTGGGTGAAATTTCAGTTTCATTAATTTTGATTTGAATGTCCAGTTTGAAAATTTCCGCCTTGCAGCAGAACTCTGAGGGCAGAGCTCTGACTCTTTGTCAGCCCCGTTCTCCATTCCTCCTCTTGCAAACACAGAGTTCTACCAGAGAATTGAGCACTATGATGAAGGGAATGAAGTTTCACGAGTTCACCTTCCTTTTGTAAAGAACATCTTCAAGATTTCCTCTATTCATTCTATAATTGGTCGAAACCGTTAGCATTGCAGGAGTTCAGGCAGTCAAAGTCTGTATTCTTTTTTATAAGCTGGGAGTAATTTAGTTTTTCTCATTTAGCAGTCCTAAAACCTTTAAAAAAACCAGAGAGGGACTAAAAATCACTCTCTGTGTATCCATGTAACTTGGCCAGTCTTTTTATTTTATTTTTTTTTAAAGATATCGCATTTCAGACGCATGACTGGGAAATTAGGACTGCCTCATACTCTAAATGCACAAAAAGAGAGACTTAGGGTGGAGCAATAAACTTAACTGTGATGTTTGCTGAGATTTTAGTATTAAATTTTCTGGTGCAATTCTATGTTAGCAAAAGGGGGAATGGAGAACAGGTCTGAACAAACAGTCTGAACTCTGCCTTCCAAGTTCTGCTGCAATGTGGAAATTTTCAAACTGAGTATGCAAATCAAAGTCAATTCCCAAAGATCTGGGCCATGGATTGCTCCTCCAGTTAAGGCTATTTTCATACTAGATTAACAATTCCAAATATGTGCTATTTAAGTCACAATGGCAGAGAATTAAGTTCACTGGTGGTGTAGAAAATGTCAAACTGAGGTTTTTTGAACTAAGGTAACTGTGATTTGAGCCAGCTCTCAACTGTAGCCATCTGATGTTAAATTCATTTGTGGCTCAGTGAAGTCACACACCAATATATGAATGTGGCCAGCTGCATCAAAGGGGCACCTGTGTCTAGAGAGAAAAGTGATGGTTTATTTTTTTCCCTGCTATATCTGTTTAAATTTTAAGTTGTTTATTTTTCTTTTTTTCCCCTGAAAAGAAGAGTTTGAATTTTCATTTTAAGCTGATTCAAGCAGGCATCCAAGCTTTTACCAACTCATGCACTAGGTTGATGCACTTTAAACATTTGTAACTCTGGAGGTGAGCTTGCAAATAACAACTTGAGTGGTTTTATTTTGACTTTTTCATTCTAAATATGTTAAAGGTTTTTTAATTTCATTCAATTCACTTTTCTTAAAGCAATGCACTGTGCAAGGTGAAGGTTCCTAGCTGTGAGGGTGATTTGATGTTTAAGCTCATTTTTAATCCCAATGCCCTCAGTTTTGAGCTCTGTTTCCCCCATCATTCATGACACACAAAATGCTGATTAATACAATTGATTTTAGGCAGAGATGTTGTGAATAACTAAACCCTTTTTTTCTTCACCTTGCTTAGGTTTTTTTCCATTACTTGTATTTTTTGTCTGGCCCCTGGACAAGCATTAGCAGTGACTCCTCTGCAGATTGATTGGGGCACTCTGTGATTTGTTGCTTTGCAAAAAAAACCAAAACCTGGTGTCACAAAACAAAAGTGTCTTCATCAATATTGGATCAAAAATAGGCTCTGATTTCATCTTTGCTGTCACCAAAAGGAAAGGTCTTTGTGGCCAGCTGAGTGCTCAGACAGCTCTGCCATTGAAATGGAATAACCCTGGAGCAAAGGGGAAGATGTTTGTTTGAAAAATGAAACTTTATGGTCAAGTTCTGGTTAGGAACACTCTGTCCAGGGATTCTTCATGCTGATTATGGCAATTCCAGCTTTAGAAAGGAAGCTGGCTGCTAGAATTCAGCTTTTGCTGTTAGAGGTGGCTGTCTTCATTACAGCTTTACAGGAATAGTTTTTATTCTAAGCATGATACCATGGCACTACTGAATTGTGGGTTTACCTTTCATGCCTCTGCTACTTTAATTAGAAAAATAGTAATGTTTCCTGGGCATTCAACGTTTTATTTGAGCATAGAATGTGGACATATATTTCCAGAGTTACAATCACTTTGCAATAGCACATTTGGCTTTTTTAAAAAAGTGACTGATTTTGATAAATTTTTAATTCTGAAAGGTTTTGACTCTGTTGCAAACAGGCAAAGGAATGCAGAGCAGTTGTGGTATGTCAGTACGTGACTGCTCAAACATTTGTCATTCTTAAAAGTTCTTGTTTTTATTGAGAATACTTCAGAAAAAGCTTCCAGCAGATAAGTATATATTCATTTGTGTGACCATATATACGAAGAGAGGGTGACCTCTTTAAAATACTTGTACTAGCAGTGGAATAATAAATTACATATTTATTTTATCTCCTGAAAAAATAAATCCATCATTTTCTTATGTATGCACCAGGCCTCTGCTGAGCAAAAAGTGCAACGTGACTCTCATCCAAATGTCTGCCAACAGTCCTGTACATTACACTGCATTTCTTTCATTACATTTCCATCAGGTCTGAAATAACTCTCCCAGTTCTTCCTTCGCATGAGTTCTTTGAAATTCAGGCCACTTTCATGTGGTGCTGTGTGTGCCATCAGTTGGATGGAGGCAGTACAGTTAGAAATGTGTGTCAGTGATAACAAATCCATTGTCCCTCCCTGTCACTGCTAATTAGTTCTGCTGCTGGAAAAATCTGTCCTTCCAAGCTGGACTGTCCTTTTCCAAAAGCAGCAGTGAACAAACAGGGATCAGCATCCAGAAAAAAGAGTCAGAAAATTTTCATCCTGAAAACTGTGTCCTGAGGGCTCTCTGCTGGTTCCCAGAGCAGCGATGGTGAGCAGCACTCACATCAGGGAGAGCAAACAGCTCTGAGGTCAAACTCTGTCAGAGCCACCCAGGGGAGAGCTCAGCCCTTCAGAAACAGAGCCATGGTTTTCTTCCAGGAAAAATGGAACCTTCTCCTGATTTAGCCCCACTTTGACATGGCACTGTCTCCTGTTGATGCCTTGAGGTTACCTAAAGAGAGGCTAGACCAAGTGAAGGAATAAAAAAGCAGTTCTATTTATTGAAGGGCCTTCAGGTGCTTTTAGGGCAGTCACAGCCACCCAGGGGCGGCACCCAAAATGGACAGTGGGTCACAGGTTTTTTTATACTTTATATGTTTTGTCCATTTGCATATCGGGGGTTTACCCTCTAATCACAGCTTCAGATAATTAAGTCAGTTACTCCAAGTTTGCTCCCTCAATTCACTGTTGTTTACATATCTTGGGGCCTGAGACACTGAGGTGTCCTTGAGTTTGGGTCTTAGAGAGGAATTGTCCAAAAACGAGAGAACAGCAGCTCAGCACCTGTATGGAGTGCAGAGTTATACACTAAAAGTTACAGGGTTACAGATACATGGAAAATACAGAAGCTGAAATCCTAAGGCACCACTGTGATGTGGATGAGCTGAGGAAATGTGACCCCGAGGAGGAGGGTTCTGCACAAGTGCTGTGGAAATCATTCTTTGAGAGGAGTTTACTGTGGGTTAAGATGGAATTATCCTGAAAAATGAGGAAAATTGTTGATCAAAAAGAAAAAAAAAAAAAAAAAATTCTTAGCAACAAGTTCCCCTAGGCTCAAATGCAAGAAGATCATTGAACCATGAACATTTAAAAATTTAATGCTATGTGTAGTCAACAATTTTTTCAAAAAACGACACTTCTTAAACATGGCATTTGAGCTGCCCTTGCCAGTTGAGTTTGACCTCCTTCTTTCTAGTGCTCTGAGCACAGAATAATAAAGGGGAACTAGGATTTGAGAGAATTCAGTATAATTACCAGATCTTATTTTTTCCTGGGGTTACAGAGCCCCCACCCCTCAGGTGACAGCCACAGGTGACCCAGCAATAACAGTGTTAGGCAGAGCTGCTCTTAGGCTGTTTCTCTTCCTTCATTTTAAAAACATTACCTGGCAATGTGCTAGAGGAATCTCATCTCCATGACCCAGAAAAAGGTAAATTGTCCAGCTCCAAAGCCATGTGGGAGTTTGGTGCATAGAAATGGTTGAAATAAACCAATCTGAACTAGAGGGTTTTTCTGTTTTAAAGAAAAAAGTTAGCTGTGTGTTTTCTCCACTCTCATTCTGCACTCTTTCTCCTCCTTTTTACATATAACTATCACCTAACATTTGACTCTTGAGCCTTTTTTAATTCCGTTTTGACAATCTCCGTTGCATCCTAAGCCACTTGATAAACTCCTGGCTGGAAGCTGTTTTTGAGTTAGACTGAATCAAACTCACACTGCAGTTGAAAAAACTCTGGTAGGAGCCAACAGCAGCTTGGTTTTTCCCCCAGCAGGTGTTCAGTGATCCAGATCTCTAGCTCAGTTCTGGTATTCCCGGTTTATTGTGGTTTTGCACATGTATTATATATTATGTATTATATAAAATATATTATACATTATATATAATGTACAATATACAAGATACACTATATAATATATATAATATATATAATATAATATATATAATATATAATATAATATATAATATATAATATATAATATATAATACAGTATATAGTATATAGTATATATCAATTATAATATATGTTAAATATTATATATTAACAATTATATATTATATATTATATGTCATATATAGCATATAGTATGTACTATATATTATGTTATATATTATATATCTTTATTGTATATACTATATGCGACATGCTATATTATATATTATATATTGTATATTATATATTATACATCACATATCACATATAGTATATCATAAGCATATATTTTATATATGATATTTTGCATATTGTATATTATATATTATATGATATGTTTTAATATAACATATAACATATAACATATAACATATAATATATCATATATCATATATAAGATAGAAGATTTAAGCTATAATATACAATATATTACCTATTACCTATTACATATTACCTATTACATATTATATATTATATATTTATTGTATTATATTATTATATATATTATAGGGGTTTTGAACCCCTACCTCCTGCATGAGAAATTGCTGGCTACCTGCAGAAATGGATGAAAAACTTCCAACGAGCTCCCTGCCATGATGAATCTGTTTCTGCAGCGCTTTTTCCTCCTGAAATGTGCACAAAAATATCCACAAAGAAAATCTGAGTGCCAGAAGACTTCCTGTGGCTAAGCAGGGCCAAAGCAGAACACTTCAAGGTCAGACAAATAAGTCCCTTGAAGGACGTGGGAATGCACATCTCATTGCCTACAGTTTCCATACCTATATATATATATACATATATAAATGTGTGGATTATTTCTCATTTGTTTTGGGAAGTAGCTTTTTTTCTTCCTCTCCTGGAAGCCAAAACACGAAGTCTATCCGGTCTCGTTTTCTTGTGGGTGAGAATCTTGTTGTCAGCTCTTTTAGCCTTTTCTTTCCCCCCTTGCCTCAGTGGAGAGGTATCAGATGTTTATCAGTGGTGCCCACTGTGCTCTTAGTTAAGAACACGTGTCCTGCCAGGGAAATCATAGATTAACGAGTTTTTAATGTAGAACTTAAATTATGTAGTAAAATGATTTCTATGCCATATGTTAATAATAAATGTTGCGAGGTGGGGGCTGTTCTATTTGTTTTGTTTGCGGGGGCAGTTAAGGAAACAGAAATAAAAGAGAAGCTAAACTTTTTAAAAAGAAACCAGTCTGACCAATATTCTCTGTGCTGTGGATGCTCTGTGTGTAGTGTTTGATTCATTTCAGCTTAGAAGACAGAATTAGCCCAGTCAGCTCCATATTTCTTTGCTGTCTCTTGCTTGCTGAAAATCACGATTTAGCAAGGAAGTATTGTTTCAGCTGCCAGGACACGAAGCTGACTTCAGAAAGAAAATCTCTCAATCTAGAAATTTTGATTTGCCATTAGAACACTTGTGTCTGCATTTCAGCTTCCCCTCCTTTTCTGCTCACAGAACTAGATACAGTTTCTGAGAAGTGTTTTATATGTAATACCTTACTTCACTTAGCTGTTCACCAGCAGAGCTGTCCGTGTCTTTTGTACCAATTAAGTCAGGTTTGATGTCACTGTGATTATTTGACTTTCTGTGCAGACTCAATAACCTTGGCTTGGCCTCCTTTGGGGAGACAGATGATAAATCTCTTTTGTCTCTGAACATATGGTTAACTTGCTTCAATCTCCCTTTCTGCTGTCAGTCAATCACCCTGCACAGCCCCAGACAGGACTCCCTCCTCGTGAAATATCCAATCACCGTGGGCTGGGTGAAAGGCAAACTCCTTTTTCCTCGTGTAAGAAAAACCAGAATGAGCACTGAGCACACAAGGGCCACGTCCTCTCCTGCTCGGGGTGGCTGTGTCCCCACACAGGGGTCAGCTCTGATGGCACATCCAGTGCTGGAGCATGGCTTTTCCTTGATTGGAAAAAAGAAATTAACTTTTAGTAATACACTTACTGAGCTCTAAGGTGAAGAATTTCAGGGGTGTATTTAAATTTCTGGTCCTCCTTTTGTATATCACGTTTCTTTCTAAGTCATGCACTATTCTGGGCAAGCTGTTCAATGTATGACTCTTTGTTCCCTCTCTAGTTTGGTAAATTCTGATTAAAAAGATACATTTTGCACAGTCTGAACTATGTTCTGAACCTCAACACCAGATAGCAATTGCAAATGAAATACATTTTATTTTAAAGATATGGATGTGCAATTAAAGATTGTCAGGAGTGTTTGTGGCCACTGTGAAGCATTATCATGTGTTAGAAAACCTCTGCTGAGATTTCAGTGCATGAAAAGATTATTGTTATGTATTGTTGGTTTATAAAGAGTTCCTAAAGGCAAGGCTTATTCTTTTTAATCCATTTAGATCATATTCCACAACAAAAATGTGCTGACCTTGTATGTTAGCAGGCACAGGGCTTAGCTGTTTATAAAATTCAGGCCCCAGGCTCAACATTAATAAGTAAGCTAACCTCTAGCTAAACTCTTAATATTATTAATTTGCAAAAGTAAAGAATAGGTGTTGAAACCTCTGAAAGAATGGAAATAGAAAGTTCAGCTTGAAGCTTCAGTCCATTGCAAGTCCTTAGGACATACAGTCAGATTTTTTAGGGGGAGAGGTTTTCTTCTCTTTATATATATATATATATATATATATATATACATGTGACTGTACTACTGTGCATTCCCTTTCCTGACAGAAACAAAGACAAATCCTACTTTTTCTCAATCAGAACCTGACCCAAATACTTAAAATTGGGGGAAAAAACCCCACAATTTCCCTCCCTGACACCCACCTTCCTTTCATTTATTAGCCTTTTTAACCATCTCCCATCTCACCCCTCCCCGAGGTTTCTTGTTTCAGGTGTATTAGGAATTTCTTAAGAGAATTTTTTATTAAAACACCTTGAAACTCCAAATGTATGTACAGATTAGAAAGCTCATAGCTTAATATGTTTTGGGGTTTTCTTTGAACCAGACTTTCTACTGCCATTAAGTCTATCAGTCAATACTTTGGAAGTAAAGTCCCAAGGTAAATCCTTGAAGAGCTGCAAATGTGTGATATGTATTTATATTTATTGAATAATAGTAAAACTATTTTTGTTCAGTCTAAGGAAAGCTTATCCAAGCTTAGTGAATGCATTTGTTAATATTGCTGCATCAGCTTCCTGCCCCTGAGATGAGCTGAAGGCTTCAGTTGCTTGCACCAAATCACTGAAATCTTGTAGGCAACATTCTTTTCATCCAGCCATGGTCTCATTGCTCACTTGGCACCTTCTGATTCCCATCACAGTGTGGGGATGTTTCCTTCTAAAGCCTTTTCCTGATGTGGCTCCTTAAACCTTGTCTCTGGTTCCAGGTTTTTTCACTTTGGGATTGATTCTCTCTCCATCCTGAGTAGTTTGGATTGCTGAGGTTATCACTGAAGCAAGGTTTTTTCTCAGCTCGAATACATCTCTCTTTGCTTTCCAGGGAAATCATTCCACACCAAACAGCAACACCTTTGATTTTTCTGTGTATTTGGGGTATTTCCTTGAACACCTCCACAGCTCCCCTGAACACCTCCAGTGATATCCAGTGATATTCATTTCCTGCTGCTTCCTCCTCCTAAGGCCACCAAATTCTATAATATATACACACACACACACACACACACACACACATATATATATTTATATATTTATATATTTATATATTTATATATTTATATATTTATATGTTTATATATTTATATATTTATTTATATAGTTTTATATATATTTCTATATTTCTATGTTTATATATTTATATATTTATATATTTATATATTTATATATTTATATATTTATATATTTATATATTTATACATTTATAGTTCTGGGAAAAGCAGGATGCTATTATTTTTCTGCTGCAGACTTTTTTTCCCCATACACTTGATTAAAGAGAGGCTATTTTTAAGCATCAATTTAATGGTGAACAATGCCCAGTAAAATCCTAGACTACAACTCACTTGGATATGACCTGAATTCAATTTGCTCAGTCAAAATGGCTTCACCTTCACTGTAAATGCTGGATATTGTGAAGGTCTGCCTGACCTTGACCTTCAGACGTGCTGGCACCTTATTTAATGATCTAATTTGGGCTTTTTGCTGGAGAACAGCAAGGAGCACTTGGAACACTGAAAGTCTCAATCCCACAGGGCAGCAGAACCTTGAGTTTGTTTTCAAGTGCACTGAGATAATCCCATGCAGAGGTGCCCAGCTGACAGCACGGATCAGTTTAGTGAAGGTCACTGGAAGTCTTGGACTCTTAGAATCAAGGATATTGTTTGGAATGACATCAGCAATTTGTATTTTCCCCATGTCCCAGGCTTTGGGGCAGTGCCAATCCTGATGACAACATGTTGGATCTGAGGGCCCTGGGATTTCAATTTGTGCACACTGATGCCTTTGGTCAGGGTTATCTTTGATTTGAAAGTTTTCTTTTATCTACTAGAGGGAAGAATAAAGAGGAAGGGAAAAAGGAAAACATCTTCAGTTTCTGGATTAAAAACTGTAGGGGAAAGGAAAAAAAAACCAAGGCTTCCCAGAGTTTTTAGAGATTTTTTAGACTGCTGTGGCCAAATTGGTCTGCTGGCAGAGAAAGGCAGGAAAAATCAGTCAGCTGCCACTTTTGAGCTTGGAATAAATCCTACACATCAGAAGTCTGGGGAATAGTGATCCCTAAGGTCATTTTTGCTTAAAATCATGGCCTCATCAAGCTTCAGAAACCTTCCCAGTTAGAGATAATGGAGTTTGCTGCAGCAGTGGCACAAACCTCCCAAACCTGCCGTGAACAGGGAGTGCTGTGTGCCATCTCTGCCTCTGAACGAGGAACAGACCTTGGGCTGAGATGTGCATCAGTGCAGTGCCATCCCTTGGTGCCAGGTTCCAGTCCAGAGAGTGTTTCTGAGCTCTGACAGTTCTGCAGAACCAAAACAGATCCTGAGGGTCACTGGTGTTACTGGCTCCCAGTTCAATACTAATATTTTCTTTCCTCTTATGATTTATAGGCCTGTCTCTGTCTCTTTTATTTTTCTGGGACCTTGGGTAGGGAGGCAGAGTCTCGAGCATGCCAAGCCTCTGACTGACAGCTGTCTCACTGCTAGCAGGAGAAGGAGATTTGTTGGCTGCAGTGCCCAGCTGAGCACAGAGAACAGCTCCCAGTTGGCATTGACAAGGAAAAGTGCAGTGAAAATATCCCAAAGCCAAGCCTGGACATGGAAATGGTGCAGCAGTTTGGACCAGTGCTTTTTTTCCAAGCAGATAAAAGAATTTATAGGAGGTAGAGTTGTTAATTTTCATGCTCTGTAAAAATAATCAGATCTTGGAAAGCTAAGAGCTTTTCAGTGAAGTCATTGACAGAATGAAGTGCTTATTACTGAAGAAGTGCATGCCAGGATTCCTTAAGCAGTGCCATTAGTAGGGCAGGGATAATTACCCTGCTGATACAAGCAAACATAAATGCATTGAAGACATTAGGTAAGGCAGGAATTTGTAATACTGTAACTTATGTGTGTGCCAGGCCCTGGAAACTGTCTGCTATTTGTGTGCCTGACTTATAAACTGGGAAATGCAGTTTTGTTTTAGCACTGGCAGCCCTCAGGAAGAACTAATTTTTTAAACACATGCTAAATATCCAAGATACTTTTCATTACTTATTAATCCAGAGTCATTTCATACTGTGTTCAATATTAGCTCTCTGCCCAACTGGCCATTTTCAGAATCATTTCATTATTCTTGAAGGAAGCACTTTTAGACCTAGTACAACTTCTCTCTCATATTTCCATGCCAGCTTAAGCCTTGCTTGACCTGGAACCATTTCAGGACACACATTTTTATTCTCAATTCTCGCTGCTGGAGCTGCTCAAGACTCAGGCTGCCATTTCTGCTCACCCATCACCCCGAGCCAAGCCTCACCCAGGTGGCATTTCCTTTCCCCTCAGAAACAAAACCAGAATGTGCTGAGGAGGGAGAGCTGTGCCAGGTTTGTGATGATGCACGATGGAGCCATCAGGCTCTTTGGGAGCTTGGGGGAAGGCACCCACCGTCCCCAGAGCTGCAGGCAGAGCAGATTGCAAAGCCACGTGTAGTGATTTTTACATGTCACAACACCCCCAGCATGGAACCACTGTGCCTTGAGTGTAAGGTGTGAGCAGAGTGACACAGCTGGCACTTTAAACAAAACAAAGCATTCTGTGCAGCTTCCCTTCTTCCTGAGCTGTGTAACAGAACAGAAAGGATCTATTTCCATGCCAAATTCTGTAATAATTGGATTGAAGGAATCATTTTGGAAAGTTATTTTACGCTTAGAATAATCTCCTTTAATTAAGGGAGATGTAATATTACCATAGAAAATTACAGATCTGTCCAGATTCTAGTTATGTGTCTCCTTTAGCTTATGGTATAGTCAAGAGACATCATAACAACAGCTTGAATTTCAGACCTTGAATGTTATTCAGAAAAAAGTTGATTGTAACATGCTAGTGACAGAGGAAAAGCTTAGTTTCACGCCTTTAACTGTGAATTTTTCACAGATTTTCTTGGTTACCCACTAAGGAGAGTGGAAGCAGACAGCTGTTGCATGGCTGAGAGGAATGGGAAATCTGTCCACGTTGTGAGGCAGTGAGAATTCCCTTTCTGCCGTTCTTTGAGGACTGCTCAGAGTAAAATGCATCTTTTCAGGTGCTGTTCAAGCTCCTGCTTCCTCCCCGTGTTCCCACTGTTTGTGTGGGAAAGCACAGAGCAGCTTCAGGTCCAGATTTTTGGGAGAGAACAAGCAGGGCAGACAAACTGACTGCCAATGTGTGCCTTGAGTTTCCCCAAGATCAGCCTTGGGATCAATAAGGAAAATTCTCGTCCCTCCAAACCATCGATTCCTGAATCAAGCCCTGGGTGCTCTCTGGGTGAGGGACTTGCAGGAGCTGTGTCAGTGGAGTTCCCTGATGCCTTCAGGGAAGTTTTTTTCCAGAGTGTTGCTGCCATGGCCATGGCCACGGAGACAATCCCAGTCCTGGGGCTGAACCTGACAGCAGTGCCAGTGGTTTTCCCAACTTTTGAAATCCCAGCTAAATCCTGACACAGACTGAGCTTGTGGCTGGGTTAGTAAACTTCACTGACTGAGCGCTGCTCCTCTGCAGTTTAATGGTCATTATTTGTGTTTCTAAAGTGCTGGCTCAGCATTAGGAGGCATTTCCTTTGTGTGGACACATAAATAGGGAATGCTGTGCCTTTCCTTGGCTCAGCTCCTTCCTCGACTGAGGAGAGCAGTCAACAAATCAGAATGCTGATATGTCTCTAAAGAGGAAAATACTCATTAAACAACAGATTGTTTGAAATAAACCTAATTTAAAACATAAGGAAATAATACAGTGTCCTGCATTCCACTAGCACTTAACAGTACAGCCTAATAACTCCTGCTTATTTACATCACATCTCTGCTTTCTGGTGAATATTTAACTTACAGAATGTAAATAAAGTTTGAATGTATATTTAAATGTGTGTCTATTTTTAATTTACATATTCTTATATAAATAACTTCATTTTCATTGTGAGATAAGTCTCCATTTGTTTTGAAACTTTGCACTCCAGTTTACTGTCAGGCTCACAAGCTTGTTTTTGTTTTCAAGTAGAATAGATTTATTGCACTACGACATTATTGTGCATTTTAAATGTTGTAGTTTTTTAAAATTGTGTGACTGAGGAATAGTGCAAACAGATAGTTGAATTTAGTAAAAAAAGGAGTAAAACTGAACTCTCTTTCTTCCCATCCCTCTATCTTTGACCAAAAAATCCATGCTCCCCTCAAAATGAAAGAATAGTGAGAGAGGCTGAAAACTTGGATGTGCTGATGGATTTCCTATGACTGTGGTTGGGAGTTGGGTGTTTATTTTTGTAAAATCCATTTAAGCAATAATTTAAAAGATGAAACAGTTGCCGTGCAAATTATATCAGAAGTTATTTTTATTTAATTAATTACCTCTTTAATCCGTGCTTTAATAACTCTTTTCACCGAGCCTCTCTCTGTTTAAAACATGGTTCTTTTTAATCCCATGTCATTTATTATTGTATTTATATAAGTCAGTGGATTCCTGATGTACACAGATGAAAAATATGGGAATTAATTCATCTCAGGCAGCAGCAAATGGTTTTGTGCAGTCTGTGATAAACCAGTGAGTGTTTACTGGGGAGACCAAGTGCAGTACTTCCAGAGGGAGACAGAATTCCATGGACCAAAGGCATTTAGGGATTCATGATATGAAATAAATGTTCAGAAGTCGTGGACTAAATAAAAGTACAGCTGCTTCTCCCACTAGAGTGAGAACTGAGCCTTTGTCACTGAATTGCAGTTTTGGTTCAGCTTCCTCAGCCTGGCAAAGAGGACTCTGGGGATGTCCTCGAAGTCTGGCTGGGAAAATCTATACATCCATTTTAGTTTTAAAGACAGATTTTTAAACCTCAGTGTGCCAGGGAGTAATCTTTTCTTTCATCCTCATGGCTCAGTTTTGCCACTTTTCTAGAAGTGGAAAAAACAGACTGGGAAGAAGATTGTTCATTTTCAGACCAGGCAAGAGAGAGGAGAAGGAAGGAGGAGCTGTGTGGGGTTCTCCCTCTTTTGCCCACACTGAAGAATGGGAGAATTGCTCCTGCTGTGCCCCCCATCCAGCCAGTGTCCATGGATGCATCCCTGCCTCTCCTTTCCCTTTAGACACATCAGAACATGGACATGGATGCTGCAAACATCATATCATTGGGCTAATATGTGTATGAATGCATATTTGTGCTTTCTGCTGGATTCCTTACGGCAGTGCCACTTTTCTCTTGCTTTTTCATTTATCCACACCACCCACATTAATCTGGACAAAATAAAAACTAAAAATCTCGGTCAAAGCAAGATGGAAAGTCCCCTTTGAGTTCAGCTGTGCAAGATGCCTGCTGCAAGAAGGAATGTGTAGGAGGCTCTCTGAACAGCCCATTGTAGCATGGAGAAATAATTGCAATAACTTCATTAGTTTCTGCCGGGCACGGCACTCATTTCTTGCCAGTTCTTCTTCTACTGCCTAATTTTATCAACAAAGCACAGAACGCTGAAGAGACCTGAGTAAAACTCCTGCCTGCAATCAAAGCATCCCCAGCAGCTTTCACCATCATTGTGTTCTGGGTGCCTAAAAGAGAAATTCCACCTGAAATAAGACAAATCAGGAGTATAAAAGTGGGCAATTTATTCAAGGCCTGCAGAAGCCTTGAAGGTCCATTCAGGCAAGCAAAGTCCCGCACAGGGACGACACCCAAAATGGACATTGGGTCATGAATCCTTCACCTTTGATAAGTTGTGTCCATTAGCACATTGGCCCTTAATTCTCCAGTCTCCTCAGGTGATGATGTTCACCACCCCAGGCCTGCTCCCCCAGCTCACTGTTGTTCACATATTTTCGGGCCCTAAGGCAATGAATATGTCCTTGGATCTGTGTTCAGAGAGCCTTGTTTTGGCTAAAGGTGCTGGAACAGAGGATTTTAGCACTTAGTAAGAAGCACTAAACTGCAGCAAGTTACAGATACATGAAGAGTAAAAAATTAGAAATACTTGAAGGCATCATGTGGGCCCAGAAAAACTGCAGAAATGGAGTAAAAATGGAGCCATCACATTGTGTGCTGCCAGCAGGGCACAGGGAAGGCAATGAATGTCTGTGAGCACTCCTCAGCCCTTCTCTCACTGCCCTTTCCACTCCCAAAGAAGAGGAGTCAGCACAGTCTGTGGGGCATCCTCCACCCTCATGGATCCCAGAATGTGCAGCACCCTCAGCTCTGCTGGCTCAGGATAAAGAGAGCGCAGACACAGCCCAGCTTCCCAGGACTGTCCTGCTGCCAGAGCTGCAGCTAAAACAGAGGCTCAGCACTATTTCCCTCCCCGTGGCCTCTGGTTCCCACGTGTGCCCTGCCCTCATTCCCAGCGGGAGCCTTGTCCCCATGCAGGATGGCACTGCATGGCAGCAGCTCCCGCTGTGGCTCCTGCTGCTTCAGCAGAGGGATCCTCTGGCAGGATCCCCCAGCAGCTCTGTGCTGCAGCACTTTGGCACCACAAATGGAAACCCTCCAAGGTCCTTTCCTGCTGAGACAGACGCCTGGAGATCCCAGCTCTGAGTCAGCTGCGCTGGGTTCTGCTGTGCGTTGTGTGTTTTGTTGTCTCATCCAGGTGCCTGTGTGGTTATATTGAACAGAGTAGGAATAATTTCCTTTTTTCCCCTCCTTGATTGTGTTTCTTTTTCTGTAAAGATACAAAGCAAAGTTAAACTTGCTGCATTGCTTGTTTTTAATGGGATATCTTGCCCCACGGAATTCACCAAGTAATGGAATTCGACAGCTAACCTTCCTGTGGGATCTGATAGCTCCTTGTAGCTTCTATTTATGGCCACAAGAGGTTTTCCTCTAAAAATAGTTCATCTGTAAGAAAAAATGTCTACTTACTATTCTTTGTTTTTAATTCACTATAAAAACATGTAAGTCTGCACACTAGGCAAGGGCTCATTCCCTCCCTGCAGTGTCCAAGGCTGGGTTGGACGGGGCTTGGAGCAGCCTGGGATGGTGGGAGGTGTCCCTGCCATGGCAGGGGTTGGGATTAGGTCATCTTTGAGTCCCTTCCAACCATTCTGGGATTCTAGAAACCTGCACAGGTAGGAAAACTTCTTTTGCTCTGAACCTAAACCCCACAGGAACGGTGACAGAGCAGTGACACATCGAGTGCACAACGAATTGTTCACAAGGAGTTTGTATTACAGAATAACCTTCCACTAATCCATGGGAGTCATTTCTTGCTGGTGTTTAGTGACTGATCTTGCACAGAGAATCAGATCAGCCCAGAGATGATCAGCCGTGCAAACAAGGCACCATAAGCTCTGTGCTCAGTGTGACAGCTCTAAAAGTCTTGTGTTTATCCTTTCATCAAAATTTCCTGGTGATGCAGACGCTGGTTCCCAGCATCTTCTAATACATATTCCGATGAACATCGTGCAGTGCCCAGAGTGTGCTGGGGGCCGAGCAGTGCCAATAAACAGCACAAAGTTGCTGCCATGAAATGCTCATTATCCAAACCTGATCTTGCAGGCACCCAACCACGTCCATAGATTTGCTCCTGTGGAACCTCTCAGGCAGACAAAAGTGTGCACTGCTTAAATGTTTAAAAGTTCAGAAGCTGAGAGAGAGCATGGCATGACTTAGTGAGAAAAAATACTGGCAACAGCAATGATGCAGCTGTTAGATATCCCTCTGTTAGTCTTGTTATTATTAAAATAGGGACTTGAGATGCCTTGATACTGAACACTTTTATTGCTTTCAGGTTTAAGCTTTTTCTCATAGTTTTGAAGAGACTTTATTCTGATACATTTGATTTTTTTGATAAAACCATTAAGAAACCTGCTATCAAGGGAATTATTTTGTATATGTATTAAAATCAAACATTTTCTGTAGTTTTATGAAAGCTAACATCTAAAAAAAACATAGGGAGAAAAGAATACACACACCTGGGTTAATATATCCAGGGCTACTGTTAATATAATTATCTTTTATTGTGCCTTCCTAGGGCAGTAAGTCTTAGGTGAGATCACACTCTTTGGTCTGTTTATGTTTTCTTCTCAAAATCTTGAGTCCATGATAAGTTTCAAAGCTGACAGGGAAAAGGGACCTTGAAGTTAAGGCCTCTACTGAACCAAAAGGAAAATATGGCTATTAAAGAGTCAGTTTGATAGAGGGCAGGCTGATAAATCAGCACAGACATATGGCCCCAAGAGAGATCTGTGCATTGAGATCACCCCCGGTGGATGTGTCTCTGGGCTGACAGAAAGCCCCAAAGATGAGGAATTGTTCGATGGGAAGCAGAGCAGGGGCACAGGGGCAGGAGCTGAGCCTTTCCGAGGGACACCAGGATTTCCATGGGGTGGGACAGAGCTCCAGGTGACAAACGGGTCACAGGTGGGTCGCACATGGAGAGCTCAGCCCTTTGCTCCTCTGGTGGCTCTCAGGGCTCTGGGGCACCTCGCTGTGCTCTGCAGTGCTGCTGGGTGCTCTGACACACACCAGAAACGGAGAAATGCCGTGGGACTGGGTCCTGCCCATCCTCCCTGGCCCAGCAATCTCCATCAGGTCAAGGTTCCGCACCTCCTTGCAGCAGTGGCAGCTGAGAGAAGGGCATGGGACTCACTGTTTGACCCTCTGAACACCCCCGTGGGTATTGCTCCTTCCTCTGAATGAAGCACAGAATAATGTCCCAGTCTGTTAAACGTGGGGACAGGGCAGCTGCAGGACACGGCCCTGGTGGGACACAGACAGCTCTGGGACTCCTGGTGAATGGGGCAGAGGGAGGAGGGAAATCAAACCCTGCACAGCCAAGGGAGCTCAGGGATCACTTTCCTCGGGGACAGCAGATGGTGAGTGCCTGGAAAGAGCTGTCCCCACCCAGCCCTGCATGTGGCACTCGCCACTCATAGCGGATGGCCCTAAATATTCATGAGGTGTTCTTAGAAAGCTCCTCTTACAGCATCCCTGCAGAGACACCAGGGTAGGGTTACAGAGGTGGCCATGTCAAGCCCCCAGCTGGGTGTTTTTGGTGAGCATTCACACAGTGTTATTTCCACAATGATGTGGAAACACTGAGCTTGTGTCAATAAAATGAAGATTTCTGTGCCCACCTAGGAGCTCTGGCAGCTGTAGAAGCTTTAGCAGGTGACTTTGTAATTTTGAATGCATTTATCAGAAAAGTACTTTTCTTTCTTCATTCTTTTCCCCCGATTTCAGTACGTGCTGGCTGACAATAAGCAGGTTACAGTCAAGAGAGGGGATATGAACGATAGTCTTTTACTTAAAAGAATTGCACAGCTCACTGAGACCTTTGAGCCAGCTTTTTGGTTTGGTTTGGTTGGTTGGTTTTTCATATCTGAAAACCCTTCATATCAACCCTTTTCATATCAACAAACCCTCGTTTGGTTGTTTTTCATATCTGAATGTGCAATAGTTACTCAGCCTTGAGGAAAATGAGCACTGGGGGTGTTGACGAAAAATGCTGAGTGCCACAAAGTGGTCATGGCTAGGCTGGCAGCCCGTGTGGAGTGCCAGTGTTTGCTTTGTGGAATAGAAAATTCACTTTTTGAAACAGGTCCTGATGAGACCAGAGAGGCTCTCCAAGAGAAGGAGAACCAGCCTGAGCTACACAGGAATTCTGGTCTCTCACAAAGGGTTTTTTTCTCTCTTTTGCTTTGTTCCCTATGCTCCTCCCAAGCCTTTCCAGGAAAACGAATGCCCTTGTGAAACAGTGTTGTGGCTTTGCAGGAGCTGGTTACCAGCAGATCCCAGAAACGATGGCAGGAGTAGTGATTTTTCAACATTTTCACTTCTGCATCCTAAACACTCTCCTGTGGGTATGCAAACCTCTTCAGAAATGTCACAAATGTGCACAGCATAGATGAATTTGCTTCCATTTATGACATCTCCTAGCCTCTTATAAATAGTCCACAGACTCAGGGTTTCTCCAGGCAACAGCTAGAAAACCATGGAGCCATTAAAATGCCTCCCTGTTTCATCTTTGGCAATAATGGCTGTGGATTTGAGTGTTCTTGCTTGAACTAAATTGCCTTTGACTTAAAACAGTGCATTCTTAGGAATGGTTGCTAAAATCCTATTGTGACTGGTACTGATGAGTTAAATTCTGGCTGTATTTAAGTAATTTCATATCTTCCTCATTGCCTAAAAGCACATTTTTGTCATTGTGTTGAGACAGGGACTGCACCCAGCTGGTGTTAGGGCAGAGCAGTGGCAGTAATGAAAATCAGGATATTGCCTAATGGCTACAATGTCATTATTTGTTTATCTTGAAATGGGAAAAAATCTCAGTTTTACAACTTGGTAGAGAAGAGCACCTGTGTTGTCAGAGGATGCAGCTGATGCTGGGCTGAGTATTTTGAATGAGATGTTTTGAAAGTTAAGGTATAAACTAATGGAAGTAATCTCTTGGACTTTTAGCTATGATAAAAATATAAATGGATTATTCATGGCCTACACTTTGAAGTGTTTTTTAATGTTAGCTGTGCTTCTGTGCTGTTTTTGGCATGTGTGAAATAGTGTTTATGTAAGCATTTAAACAAATTATCCTTCGGGCTTTTTTACTAATTAATACAGAGGGTTGGTTTGACTTAGGTGTGAGTGGTTTGTTATTTTAGGGAAAGGACCATGCTGCTCCTGTATGGCAAAGCTGGCGTTTCCCATTTGAAGAAAAAGCCCAGGTCCATGGATTTTCAAGAGCAGAAAAGAAGAAAAATCAAGCACCTAGAAATCTTTCAGTTTATGTGCTCCTGCAAGACTTGAGGCCACTGTGAAATGCCCTTGGAGAAAGATTCATCAATTCTCTTCCAAATGGCACCAGTCTGAGCTCAGCCATGTACAAAAGGTGTTTGACTCTTAGGAAACCTTCAAGACTCTGAAATCATCCAAAAAATACTTGATCCCACTTCAGGTCTCACCTGCCTCATCAGAGTGTTTTTGTTACAGAAAGTTTTCCTTCAAATCTGTGGAAGTTCTGACTATAACACATCTGCTAATAAGGTCTTCTTGACATGGTCTTACCTTACTATTTTATTAAATATTCTCCTGCCGGGTTTTTTGCTTTGGGACTCTGAAAGACAAGATGAGAAAGACTTCTGAGACTTTTGTTTGTTTTTTGGAGTATCAATTAAACTAAAAATCATTAAGTGTGCTTTGAAATTTTGGCTCCCAGAAGTATGTTTGGAAACCGAGTTTGAAAACTGCCAATTTTGCATGGCTATAGCTAAAAAATTCCTTATCAGTTTTACTTCAGGACTGTCATTTTGCAGCAGCAATCCGGGAAGTAGCTTTTGACACTTCTTCCACTTTAATCTGTGTTTTCACTTGCTCAGTTTACAGAACAAATGCTCCTTGTAATACACACAGAAATAAAAATGCACACTCTCATTATTCACTCCTGACAGCCTGAGACTGATTAGTTCTAAACTGTTCTAAAGCACTTGTGCTCTGTTTAAAGTGGATGGAGCTGTTCAAGGCTTGCTGTGCTGTATTTTTCCAGAGTTTCTGCTGTGCAAAAGACAGGAATATTTGATGGTCTGACTCGGAATTGTAGTATTTTACCCTGTGCCATTAGAAGCAAAGGTGAAGGTATTAGTGAGCAGAGCTCATGTTTTAGGGCAAAGGGCAGCATATCAGGACATTACCTAACAAATAAAAATGGAATCTTTCACCTTATTTGTAAAAGAAAATGGTGGAGATTTACTTTTCAGAATGATTGTAACACACATGTAGTGCTGTTTTATGTCTCCAGCAAAGTATAACAGATGGACTGTGGGTTTATTGGGAAAAAAAAGTGTGCTGAAAGATTTTTATTATGTGAGAAAGAGAGAACAAAACCCAAGGAAACATCTGGACAATTAATCTCTCAAATCTTTGTATATAACATGAAGAAAAATACTGAAATATTTCAGAAGTCTTGCTCAGAAACAAATTAACTATTGTTAGCAAAGCACGATAATTTACCATCCTACGTGTAAAAAGATCTTTTTAATTAATAATTAATTGATGCCACTTTGTTCTCCACCCCTGGAGAAGCGCAGAGCAGGGAGGGCAGCGTGCTTTGTCATTGTAAAGTGATGGATCACTTTCCCCGGAGCTGAGCTGATCTGTCATCTCCCAAGGCAGCAAATGCCATTGTGGGGGAAAGTTCTTCACCTGTTCTTGAGGCCCGTGGGGTGTCTGGTGACAGCTCTGGCCCCAACATGTGGCAGCCCTGCCACTGTCCCTGCCATGTGTGCACAAGGTGTGCTCTGCTCTGGGGGTCCCTGCGTGGGGAGGGCTTGGCTTTTCATTTTCAGGCTGCACAGTGACAGGTGGGCAGGGAAATAAGCCCTTTTTGTCTGGGCTGGTGAAATATGAACTTTTTGGGAGGCACATTGCTGTTCCGGGTGTTTCTCAGAGCTGTGCTGCCCCTGAGCTGCTCTGGGAGCTAAGGGGAGGCTGTGCCCCCAGCAGTGTGTGCTGCTCTGCCCTGGGGAGCAGTGGGACACCAGTCCAACCCTGCCATCCTCATCCTCACTGCTCTGGGCAGCAGTGGGACCCCAATCCAACCCTGCCATCCTCATCCTCACTGCTCTGGGCAACAGTGGGACCCCAATCCAACCCTGCCATCCTCATCCTCATCCTCACTGCTCTGGGCAGCAGTGGGACCCCAATCCAACCCTCCCATCCTCATCCTCACTGCTCTGCCCTGGGGAGCATCAAACCCAATCCAACCCTCCCATCCTCATCCTCATCCTCATCCTCACTGCTCTGCCCTGGGGAGCAGTGGGACCCCAATCCAACCCTGCCATCCTCATCCTCACAGCTCTGCCCTGGGGAGCAGTGGGACCTCAATCCAACCATCCTCACCCTCACTGCTCTGCCCTGGGGAGCATCAAACCCAATCGAACCCTCCCATCCTCACTGTTCTGCTCTGACCTGTGAGCTGTACTGATCTCTCCCTCAGCCCTGCAGGGTGTAGGAAATGGGGAACAGTTCCAGTCATGGGTTTGCCCCTCATGCCCTTAGAATTCTGGCATTGGCGTCTCCTCCTAGGCACCCCTCTGGGGCTTTGCTGGGAGATATTCATTCAAACACTGTTCAAAATGCGTATTCTGGCCTTTCTCCTGTTGCCCCAGCCAAATCAGAACACCTTTTTTTGGGGTTTTGGGGTATTTTTTTGTTTGTTTGTTTGTTTTTTGGTTGTTGTTATTTTGTTGGTGTTTGTTTGTTTGTTTGTTTGTTTGTTTGTTTTAGTTTTTGTTTGGTTGGTTGGTTGGTTTTGTTTTGTGGTTTTTTTTTTCTTTTTGCTGCACCATTTCAGTGCAGTTCTGTCTCGGGACTGGGGCTCCTTTTCCACCTGGAACCATGGGAGCTCTGGAGCAGGGACACGAAGGGAGTGAGAACCAAATCCCACAAACAAATCATTGCCCCTGTGCAGTCTGAGCTATGGCCAAAGCTGGGAAATCAACCTCCTCTGGAGGATCATGGTTTGTGTCCATCCTGGGTGTTTGGTTCTGTACAGTACCTGCCTTTATATATCCCTTGAAGCTTATTGGTTTTTTTAATTACTTTTAAAGTGATAAATGAACAAAACTCTCTACTTGCAGATTGAAGGAGGAATGTAGGATTATTTTAGGTTTTTAAGTTTTGTGGGTTTTTTATTTGGGTTTTTTTAGGGTTTTTTTTTTTAGTTCTTCTTAGTCACTCTAACAGATAGGAAAACCTCTAAATACACAGATTTTTAAAATAGTATGGTTCAATCCAGGCTCTGGAAAATGTAACTATTTCCAATATGCTGATTTTAAGTGCCCAGTGTTTCTGTGATCTCCCCCATTCAGTACATCTGCTGCCAAATGCTGTCCAAAAATATATTGAAAACTGAGTTCCTTGGTGGCAAAGTATTTCTCGTCAGACTATTTCAGATCTGGTTTTGGTAGAACACTTATTTCATGTCAGCTGCAATATTACTCAATATGGTTTTGCAATTAGGGCTTCTTGAAACAAAATTAGGATTAGTTTTATGTTAGGATAGTATCGAGTGCCAGCAAAAAAAATTGAAATTTATTTAAAGGGTAACGGTCTTTGAAAAAATTCTGTCATCATATTAGCAATAAATCCTACTTTGGTTTTGTCTTGCATGAAGACAGAAAACAAAATGCAAAATTTTATAGAAAGATGTACAGCGGTGTTTCCTGTGAGAATAATTTGTTACTTTTTGAGTCCTGCTATGAAGGGTGGTCTCAAATGAATCAAAGAAGGTTTATGATGTTCTCACCAGTGATTAAGAAAAAAACCCCAAGAAATGCCATAACTACTTTTATTGATTCAGTGTGTGTGCTGTGTTTATTTGTTTTTCTTTCATTAATCATATTTGAAATGGCATTAATAACTATATTTAAATAGTGTCTTTTGACACTATTTATTTGTCTGTATTTCTGTATTTAATATTTCAGTGTATATTTACCACTTATATCTGCCAAATTAGTTCGTCTCAGCCACCAAAAACTAAAGATTTCAGGCTCTAGATCCTTGTGCTGACATCAGCCTCTGTGTCTCAGAGCTCTGCAGGTGAACTGAGATTACCACAAGGTTTCACTTGTGATAAATTTGTTCAATATCAATGTACTGTGCTAAAAGTGATTATCTACCATGGACTATTTAATATTTCCTTCAGTTTCTGGTCACTGAAATAATCTCAAATTCACCATGGGGATATCTATTATCAGTGTTTCACCAATTCACGCCTCCCTGGGAATAATACTCTAAATTAATTTTTAATATCAATACTAGGAATTTATGACACAGCATGAAGACGATGACTTTCCCTTACAGATCCTAATTCAAGGAGTGTCAGACCTCAGACAGAAGGTGCAGTTTGTTGTTTTTCCATGGATTATTTGCTAGCTGAGTCACGGTGGTATTTTACCAAATAAATGGTATTTTCTTGTGGTATTTTACCAAAGAAATGTGACAAAGAGTTCTGATGGCCTGGAAGGACCAAAACACAAGGCCTTGTTTGGAAGAAGGAAAGTGATTATGTTCTTCTGGAGTTTGGGTGTTTGTTTTCGGTTATTTCGGGAGTAGTAATGATGTCATTAATTAAAGGAAGCAACAGGAAAACTGTGGATAGCTTAAAAAAAAAAACCTCATACAAAAACCCCAGCATTTTCTTGAAATATAAAAAGAAATGTAGCAGAATCAACCTTCCTGTTTCCTAAAGGATGAATTCAGTCCAGTTATTAATGTGAACCTGAGATATTTGCATGGCCAACCAGAACTGACTTGGAAAACTGCAGCACCAAATAGCTGCATTAGATCTCTCTTTAACCAAATCGAATTATTTGCATTTGGATGCAAAATACATTCTGCACATTAAGAGGGAAACTCTTTGCTTTATTGGCCTAATTCCACATCTCCTCTCATTGATGGCAACCCAGAGGACACCAGGAAAGGCAGGAATGCAAACACACCCAAAATGAGGTGGCAGAAAGAGCCTCCAGCAGGACAGACCTGCAGAGCCTCCTGCCCTCACTGGGAATCTCTCTAGCCCTGGCAGGTGCCCTCAAAGGTCATTTTTACAAAGGCAGTGAAAAGGTTGAATTGTCATGGGAGAGCTTTTCTTCCACTCGGCAGCTGTTTGGTTTTGGCAAAAATTGGGAATAAAAAAAAATGGTGTGTCCTTTCCGAATTTCTATTTTTCTAATAACTTGGGGTTCTGCCTTTGCATAGTGAACAATGTTCATGTGCCTCTTGTATGTCTGCTCCTCTTCAAGGTGAAGCTGACAGAGAGAGAAAAAGGCCTCAGAAAGGTTTTGTGTAAGTCCCTAAAAGAGCCTGTTTTCATTGAAGAACAGTGACTTTCTTATTTTTCAGAAATTAGAAAATGTCTTCCTCCTGAATTGAATTCCCCTTGGTGTAACATTTGATTTTCCTGACTTGCTGAGGACACAAATGAAACCTGGTGGGACATTTTCAGTACCCTGAGGGCTGACTCAGGCCCCTGATTATTTCCTGAATAATAGGGGGGAACCAAGCTCAGTCTCTTCACCTGACAGTACCGAGCCAAAACTGCATTTTTTTCCTGCTCCGTGCTGCAGTTTTCAATCAGTGCTGTACAGTCTGGGTGCTGGCACACAGACAGAGCTTTGTTTGGGGTGTCAGTCCTTGGAAAACACACATTTTGTGTAACAAGGAGAGGCTGTTGGGGTCCCTCCATTAATGAGGTCAGGGTGAAGCTGCTGTCCCCGAGCAGAATTTCCTTTGCTGCTCTCTGGAACAATTCAGTTCTGCCACGAGGACTGTCCCCTGCAGCCTGTGCCGCTCCTGGCCGCGGCCCTGAGAACTGCGCTTGAATGCTGCAAGCTAAAGCAAACAGGGAATTCTGAAGGGATTTTTATATATTCCGCTTCAGTATGGATTGATTGCAGTCAGTCCTTCAGTGCCACCACTCCTTTTCTGCATTTCCCCGACTACTCTCCATGGTGCCCTTGTTACGGTTTCCTTTCCATACAAGTTACTTCTGTGAGATGTATTCTCCAAACCCATTTTTGGTTCTGTTTTCAGATAAGCTTTCACATTGTGGAGGCTCTGCAGAGACTGAAGTGAGAGAAATCAGTTAATTATCTGTGCTTGATTGTTTTGTGGAGCTGGAGGAGTGTGTCCTCCCAGGATTCTCTGCTCATTGTCCCAATTGCCATGGGATGTGACAGGAGCTTTTTCACTGTAGCTGTGTGCTTGTAAATGTCCTGCGTTTCTTCTGAGCATCTTTACAGAAATGCAATGTTTGAAGTGAAACCACTGTGTCCCTGGAGTACACTGTGCAATAAAAAACATACTCAGGTCAGATAGGATTAATTGCTTCTGTTTTGTGCTGGTTTTCTGTAATTCTTATTTTCTGTAATGTTGGTGCACTGTGCTCCAGGATCCACTGCAGGCAGAACTGCACAAATACATAAAAATGCTACCTTTCTGAAAGAACTTTTTTCCACGCCAAAATGGGCCTCCAACCCCAATGGGTTTCCTCCTTTTGCAGAAACCCATTCTCTTGCGTGAAGTGAACAAATTCTTTTAGTTTGAATTCCTTCCAGGTCTCTCTTTACTGCATAGACTCTGAACTTTTTATTGCTGCAGTAAATCTGGGCAGCTCCATCAAACTGATGTTATTTGCGTGTGCTTTACAAATGCACGTAGATGAAAAATGCAGAATTGCTACATATAAAAAATGGTATTAAAAGGACATCAGTGGTTCAAATACCGTAATTCAGAAGCTGGAGGTTCACTGTACATTCAACCTCGTGTGTGTAACCCAGTCTTTAATTGCAGAATCACTCAGCATTTTTCAGGAATTATTTGCCTGGGGTTGTATGAAAATGCATATTCTTAAAGGGTGTTTCCTCATTTCTGAAGGCTTGGCTTTGACACCACATTATTCCCCTGACAGAGGTGCTTTTATATATGTTTCTGTCTTAAAATATAATTCCCAGTAGCTATGAAAAAGTGAGAGAGTTTACTGGTTCTTAAAGTCAGCAATTTCATTAAACCCATGAATGGAGCAAGAATTCATAGCTATGGAGAATATTTTTTTGCTTCTCTCTCTCTGGTTTAGGTATTTTTCGGTTCCTGTTTCACAATTGTCTAGCTTTTGTTCCAGTGAGTTTTAATCTTTTTTTTCTTTTACACATTATTTCCAAGCCTGTCAGACATTTGGTGGGGAAGTCACCATGAGGGGAAAGTGTTGGCAAAAGCATCTCAACACTCTGCTGTTTATCCTTGGTGTGTGTGTTTTTAGCAGAGCCACGTTGTACTTCCAAAAAATAAACATTATTAAGAACTTCTGCTTTCTGCCACCTTTCAGAATATTAATTGTTAGGCAAGGCTGTGCTTCAAATCAAAATCTGTGTTGTGATGAACTCTTGTTGTGAAGCTTCACAGCCTTTAGGAATATGCAGATTTCCCATGCATGTTTTGGGACTATCCTGCTGGGCACTCAGGACCCAAAACACTTCGAATCAGTGAAATTTTTAGAACCCTTGGGCAGAATTTGCTCATCTTCTGTTTTTCTGGTTTCTGTGTACTGGTATCAATGGGACAATGTTATATGATTCCAGGCAGAAGGATTTTTTGGCACAATAAAACTTAATTTTTTATTAAGTTTTCCAACATTCCCAACAGCTACTGCCAGTTTATGTCACTTGGAAACTGAGCTACTCAACCATAATATTTTCATATTATTGCATTGGCTTAGGATGTTTCTCCCTTGGGTTAGGCAAGCTGGATATAAACTCTAGTGAGGATATTGAAGAAAGAGAAGTTTCAAAGAATGTCTAAAGTCAATTTGATATAAAGCCTGAGCCTCACTTTTGAGGAGGTAAAGAATTTCTTAAAGGATTGAGCAGGATTTTAGGTGTTTGTTGTTATTCCCTGTTTGCCACCGAGCTGAAACTTTGGCTTGCATCCCATTCTGAGTTCTTGTGCTGGCAGGAGTCACCTGCTGGGTCATGGACATCTGGGGAGAGCTGAAGGGTTTTACTTCAGGGGCTGCAGGTTGGTGCTTGGAACAGCCTGCGTGAGAGCTGGGGCTGTTCTGATTTTTGTCGTTTTCAAGCTTTGCTATTGATAGATTTTTGAAAGATGAACCTCCTTTTTCTCTGCTGCTTCTGGGCCAAGAGTTACTTCAAACCTCTGTGTGGAAGGGGAGAGAAGCACAATTTCATTTTTCTGTACCTTAACCTCTGTGTTAGAGCCACACTGCTCCTGCCCTTCCACCTGCAAGGTGACTTATTTGGGGACAGTTAATTCCCCTGCTGCAGATTGCTCGTTCCGCACCTGCACTTAAAGGCAGATCCAGGGTGGGTTATTTGCTCACACAGATTTCCTGCTATCAGGGATGCAGGAACTGAACCTTGCAGCGACATCTGCATTTCCTTTTCAGGACTCTCTGGCAGGTGGGGAAGCTGAGCTTCCAATGCCCTGTTAAAATTTAAAAAAAGGTGAAGGAATTAATAGTCTGGAGGTGTGTGCTGCCATATTCCTGATTTCTGTGGGCTATGACACACATGAATGAGTTTAGTTCCCACTTTCTGAGCTGGCCAAGGCCAGGTTCTCTCAGCTCTCATCAAGCTAATCAAGGTTAATTACAAACTGGCACTGATTTTCTCATCAGTGCTGTTTCCTCCTGGCCAGTGGTATTCCCACTTTCCAGGCTGACCTGGGATCTCCTTTGTGAGATGTCCAGAAAAGAAGAAAGCATTTCCAGAAGAAGAATGGATTCTGGGTGAGTGTCTGGCGAGTTTCCTTGGAGCCCAGCCTGATGTGGTGAGGGATTTTCTGTGTCTGCTCGTTCACGAGTTAACCGGAGGAGGAAATTATTGGGGGCCGTGAAAATAGAACTAGAAATCCAAGGAAGCCAAGTGGTGTCTGGTGTAATTTAAATTTCTTTTACCCTTCCCATTTTCAGGTTTGGCCCTTTTCCTGTGTGTGGTGGGGGCGGGAAGAGTGGAGGAGGGGAAAGGATCTTGAATCACTGAAATATTGAATAATTTCAATTACTGACAGGACCTGTTGGGGAGCCATTGTCTAGTGGAAAATCCAGTGTCTACAAAATCTACTTTTTCCATGTGAGAGCCTGAAATGTTGCCAAAACACAGCAGGAAACCCAAATCGCAGTATATTGTTTCAGGTCAGTTTGGTGCCCATTAGAGTTTAGTTTGCAAACATTTAGTTTTAAAACAACTTAATATACCTGAGATTTCCAAGCAGCACATTTCCCTCGGAGACCTGAAATCCAAGATCCCTTTTGTTTCCTGAAGTCTGAGCTGACCAGAGGGCTATTTCTGACATAAAATAACAGTTTGCAACCCACCGTGGAGTACCACAACTGGAATTTATTATGAGAGCGATAGAAAGCCTAACATAAATAGGAACTGAGCTGGAACTTCTCCGTGGTGATGGGAAATGTGTTTTAATGTTGAGATGAATTCAGCTGAAGTGTTGTGTCAGCTCAATTAAACAAAATAATTTTTGTTTAAAAATTATGGAAATACATGAACGTTGATAGCAATAGAAATTAAACATATATGTTTTATTTATATATTTACATATATACTATAAAATAGTATAGATTTACATGTAAACTATAAAAACATAACAACAACAATATGTTGTTATGCTTTTATAGTCTGTTAAACTGCAAGTAGGAATGGCCTTGGCCTCCAGAAACTGTCCATGAAAATTTTTAACTTTTTCTGGTTTTCCTGGTATCCAAAATCACCTTAAAATTGTGAGATAAAAGAAATAGATGAGGTTTTATTGACATTAGCAGCCGTTAAGTTATATCGATGTATGTTTGAAATATCCAAACCTCTCACTGAAGAAAGGAAATGTGAGTATTGACAATGGACATTAAAATTTGGGCAGGGGTAGCAGAGCTGTGATGTAGGAGACAGCTGAGGGTTTTCCTTCAGCCCTCCAGCAGCAGCTTTTGTCAAGGCAGATGTAGCTGCATAAGGCGGAGATGAAATGTTATTTTCCAGCGCTTCTGTACTGTGTTTTTTCCACACAGATGTTCTCATATTGCTACAGAAATCTGGAGACCTTCCCGACAAGAAGGGCAGAACAGCAGATCTCTAATCACCTTGTGGGAATCTCACACCATCCTGCTCCTCTCATCCTCCTTCTCTTAGCACAATTCCCTCCGTTTGCTCATTTTTGTCTTCAAGCTCCATTGCTTTAGTAACATAATATTGGTGTCCGACTGCCAAAGCAAATGTAGGGTGCAGATTTTCATTAGTCAGAGCTCTGGAAGCTTTTATTTGATTAACTATTCCAAAGCAGCACCAGAGTTGCGTGCTAAAAGCTTCTCATGCTCCTTTTACCACATGTGCTTACGAGGGGAACTTGGGGGGTTATTTATATATTGTGGTAAAAAATTGCATTAGCACTTGCTGCCTCAGCAGACTTCTTGGGTTTTGCTGGCATTCTCCTCTGATTATCCGCTGGCCCCGAGCAGGAAAATATAATGAAGGGCTTTGGGGCCATTTCAACACATCCATTATCAGTTTTATCCGAGGGCCATCCGTGGGCAGGGCGCTCGCCCAGGAAAGAGCCGCGGCTTTTGTTCACACGGTAAGGACGGGCGATTCCCAACTGGCCAACAATGCCAAATGATAACACGGGCCTGGAGCTGGGCAGATCCCTCACCACTGCCAGAAAGGATCATCCTGATGGCCTGTGAGAGCCATTCTGAGTGCCGTGGCTCTGTCACAACACCATTCAGGCCATGTCTGGGCTGGGCTGCTTTGTTGTTGTAGCTCCCGCGGTGGAAGTCGCCGCGCTGGGAGCTCTGTGCGGAAAGGGCCAGCGCAGCAGTGGGGTTTGTGTGCCATTAGCCATGTTGTCACGGGCTCTTTGTTTCCCCTCTGGTGGCTGCTGAGGTCAGACGTCAGTCTGGGGGCACCCAGAGCGGGGCAGAGATTACCTCATTAAGGGACTATGTGCTATATTAATAGAGGCTTTGCCAGTGTTACTTTAGGTAAACCCTTGCTTTTTCTGGCCTAGTCACAACACTGAAACACTTCCTGTTCATGATGAGCTCCCATCCACGGTGCCTGGAGGAGACACAGACGGTGGACGTGCCTCTGAGCCATTTCCTGCCTCCTGTTTGCTGCAGCAATAAATTGGTGTTGGGGGGGGGTGGAGTGGGGGTGGAAAGGACAGAGGAAGATGAACGAGTCAGATCCTTTCCTCTCCCTGCCTCTTCTCCCTCTTCTGAAAGTGCTCTCAGTGAGCCAACTTAAGGAATTTGGCGTTGTCCTTGGCCACTCCTTTGCATGGAAAATGGTGTGTCAGTGCTGCAGCAGTCCCTGTCCAGCAGGGCAGGCTGCTCAGGCTTCCCCAGCTATCCTGGGATGACCTCTCCAGGGCAGCTCAGCCATGGCCCTGCTGACCACCAGGGTCCCTCGCTGTCCTTTCAAACCAAATCGCTCCTCTGCCTTCTTTATCTTGGCTCCCTGGGAGAAAAGCCAGCGGCGTGATTTCAAAATCTGCCGTCAGGAAAAGAGTGTTTAGCACAAAGAGATGTTTTAAGGTATCCAAGACCTGCTGTTTTAGACTTTTGAGATGGTATTAATTTTATAAGTGTTTCAGTCTCATAGCCTTGATTGGCAGGATAAAACCTTTGCTTTCAGTGATTCTTGAGATGTAGAATTTGTTCCTCTTGGACAGCTGCCTCAGCAGAAGAAAAAGAAAGTCTGAAAATCCTTCTTCTTTTTTTTTTTTTTCCCTTTTTTTTTAAAGACAGAGTAATTTTCAAAATCTGGCACTTGCATTATTTTCTGCCCTTACAGTGAAAGTTGTATGTGTGGCTTTTCATACATTGTTATGCTTTTATAGTCTGTTAAACTGCATTGCATTTTGGTTGGGTACGTCCCCTCACTGGCGTTGGAGAGAGTGGTTCAGAAGTTATTGTTTTGTTTTTGATTGGAGAGAGGACTTCTATAACTGAATAATTTAAATTACTGTAGAAATAACAATTAACGTTGTAGTAGAGAGTCAGGTGTGTTGTGCAGGAAAATGAGCAATATTAGCAGCACTTCCAAACTTCCTCGCTTTCACAGAACACTGGGAATCACAAAGTGCTGGATAAACATAAATATATATGGGCAGAGGAAGCCTGACCCATGGGAATGTTTTGATTTTTTCCTGAGATCACACATTGGAGCCTGGTGAAAGAGCCAGGAAGAGTGCCAAAGTTTCCTGGTTTGCAGTGCTTTGTTCTCGAGACAGACAGAATCTCCTGCAGGCTGAGGGTGTGCTGCTTGCATTTACTGACATGTGCATGTACCCAGGAGAGGGCACGAAAATGGGATCAAATCTCACAGAAATATCCATTTCCTAACATATTGCCTGCGAGGAGTGAGACCAACGAAGCTTGGTCTCCTATGGATTTGATTTCATGGCTGGACCCTCTGATGTCCAGTAAAATTCAAGTTCCAATTGAAGCTTTCCCCACAGCTGGGATATTCTTGTGTGCCTGCATTCTCTGGTGTCTAATAAAATAGGAGTTTATATTGCAGTCTTTCCTCTTTGTGGGGCACCACTGATGGGGGCTCCCTTTTCTATCTTCTTTGCTGCTTCTATTTTCATTGTTTATTAGAACAAAATGTAATTGTGATCACTGCTCCTCTGTCAAATTGGTCATAGAAATATGTCTCGGATACACTAAGATGGAAAGTAAACAAAGATGTAAAATTAGGCTGATTTTACAATCACTTGAATTTTCTTATGACACGGGGCTAAAAATGGGTTGGCTTTTCAAGCAATATATTGGGTTTTTTCTGAGTAAAACATGAGTAAGAACTGGTATTTATCAATGGTGATAATACTTTAATATGATAATATAGTTTGCCATCAAAGCCATAAAAATATTAGCCTGACTGATGATAATGGATACAAGTGCCTCAGGACTTCTAAGGGGAAGAACAAATCCAGTGCCAGCAGGGCCTGTGAAGACAGGCAGGAAAACTGGAAATGAGGGAGCTGATATTATCCAGAAGCAAAAGCGATTGAACAGTCAATTACTTCTAGAAGCTGTTTGTTTAAACATTGGACCACTGCGAGCATTTCGAGTTATCCATCTGTGAACAAATAGCAATGCTGCTGTATGTCCCTCAGCCATTAACTGCAAACCCTTAGGAGCAATTCCATTTTTGCTCTCTTGAAATCACATATTTTTGACAAAGCAGCAGTAATAATGTGGGTTGTGAATTGCACTTGGTTAAAAAAAAATAAAAAATTTAAACTGCAATTTAGCCCAGCCAATGAGCACATTTGTTTCACAAGTTTAAACTTTCCCATGGGAATGCTGGATCAGCCCTTCTGATCTCTCTGTGTGTACTCAAAGGAAACATCTTTACAATAGAGATGCTTGGGAAAACACACTGGAACATAGACATTGCTTCTCAGGATCACAGAAACACAACAAACTTACTGCTGTTTGTTTATAGTTAAGGGTTTTAAAAACAGAGAAGAGCAGATTTGGGCCGGGGGGAGTTTGGGTTGTTTTTTGTTTGGGGTTTTTTTGTTGTTCGTTGTGCATTCCATGCTAAGGGGCTCATTTTTTTGTTCCAGACAGGCATAGGCACAAACAAATCTCTGTGCACCTGAAGTAAGATAAAGATGTGATTTTGATGTCTGCAGTGGCAGTGGATGGAGCTGCTGCTGTCACTGCTGGACTTGGGCCAGTTGGACCCAATTCACCTCCCACAGGTCACGTTTGGTGGCTCCAAAGGGACAGTGGAGGAAACTTCACCCACTCGGTGCTCAGGTGATGTGTCAGCATTCAAAACGTGACAAATCTATCAGAATTCTGCTCCTGCATCTCTGCTGGACACGATTTTGTGTCTTCCCACTGTAAAACCTTCCCCTCCAAGGTGGATGACTATTATTTGAAAAGAGCAGGTGTCTTTCCCTGCAGGGCTCAGGCAGTGCTTGATCACATTTCTGCAGTTGTTCTGCTGTGCCAATTGTGCTTTTCTCAAACATCTCAGCACCAATCTGTGCCCTGGGCTGTGCAGCTGAGAGGAGAGCAGAGCTCTGGTGGAACTGGCACAAGAACCAATGCTGCTCCCCTCCAGGACTTGCTGAAACACTGGCAGCAGCTCTCCTACCATAACCGAATGGCTTTTTGGAATTGTGAGGAGTTGTGAGAATCAGCAGGTGTCTGAAGGAGGTGTTTGCTGTGCAGGAAAGCAGAGTAATCCTTTCAAAAATATTCTTTTCTTTATCAGGTGAGGGAGCTGAGCAAATGCTGGGAGATGGCTACCAGAGGTGCTGAAATGGCTCCAGACTGTTCTGAGCATTTCTTTGAAATGCCCTGCCGGGGCTGAGTGCCTCAGTCTTGGTTGCTGCGATACCTAAATGAATCACCTCCACAAGGTGATAAGAAGTTCATTTTTGTGATTCAGACTTGAGCTGTGATTGCTGTATCGTGTTGTTTTGGCTGCTCCTTTAACTCCTTGGGGGTGCTGAGATTCCTCAAGGCCCAGGGGTTCAGACCTTTACAAGGGCTCTGGGGATTGTGCTGCTAAAATTCCTGCCCCATCCAGCAAAGTGCATCCAGCCCTGCTGAATAAAGCACTCAGGTACTGCTTTCCTCTTCTCTTATCCTCTCACCGAGCTCAGTGTCATGGCTCACTTTGGGAAAGGTCCTGTTGAAGTCACACCCATCCCAGGAATGGGAACACAACCTCGTTAAACTGATGGCCTTTTTCATATCATGGATGTGGCTTTGAGATTGGGTCACTGAAAGGGAAGACAAAAATTTTGGACAACCCTCAGTAGGTCATAAAGGGTTTTCCTGCAAAAGAGTGTGATCTTTCTCCAAGTGTCAAATGTCAGCCACGGCACAAATGTTGTTCAGTGCAGGACTTTCACCACAGTTAAATATTGTGGTCTTGGAACAGGAGAAGTCCTTGATGCTGATTTCAGAAAGATGCTCAGTCATGATTTCTGTTACTGCTGCTTGGATGCCTGATCTATAATTGTCTGGAAAACACCTGATGTTCAGAACTTAATACAAAACTAAGTTCCTAAGAAAATTGCAGATGCTGTAGGAGACAGCAAGATAGCTTCATTCCCCAGAGAACTTACTGGATAGAATCAGAAAAAAGACAATGTTCTTTTCTTTTTTGCTTCTAGGGCAATGAAGCATTCCTGAAGATAAACTGCTTTAGCCATTCATCATAACCAGTTATTGCTTAGTTAAATTAACTGTCAGACCTTATTATAATGTTGGGGTTTTTTTTAATATTGTGACAGAAGCCACTATTTACTTAAACAAAAAGAAGCAAATGTGTCATAGACCAAAAAGTCTGGCTCAAACAGCAGGCCACAGGAGTGTACTTTCCCAATTCCAGCTGCTCCCAGGAATCTCTTGCCAGCACACCTCCAGCAGCCTGGTCTGGCTTGTGCCAGTAGCTGTCCATGTAAACTGATAAAACATTACTGTGCCACCCTCTTCCACTAATAGTTCAGCTGAAACGTTCCAGCTGCTGGCGGCAAAAATATTCTGATGAAGACAATGTGGTGTTTTTCTAGTTCCCCTCACTTAGTGGTTAAGGGGATGTTGCCTTTAGCAATATTTGCCTTTGTTCGAGGCCTCCTGACCTGAGGGATCTGTTTTACAGTGCACTCGTGACCTCTCATTACTCCACACACAAAACAAGGCATGGCTGGGATGAGAGAAATACATCTGTTAGGTGAGAAAGCTAAAGGACATCTATCTGAAGGCATTTATCCTGAAAAAAGCAAATTAATGGAAGGGATCCACTGAAGTGAAGCTGCCAGTGACTCTGGCATCCCTTGCTCTGAAGTTTTAGTTTTTCTAGTCACACTGATCCAGTGGCAGCTCCTTTTCCGAGGCTGCA
The DNA here is from genome assembly GCA_036630365.1 of Acanthiza pusilla. NCBI lineage: Eukaryota > Metazoa > Chordata > Aves > Passeriformes > Acanthizidae > Acanthiza > Acanthiza pusilla. The sequence goes on along the minus strand of JAXCHO010000070.1, from coordinate 4,395,065 downwards.
AAAGCCCTGTCCTGTGCCTGTCTGCACAGCTGTGTGCATCAGGAATGGCTATGTCAGTATTCAATTATTGGGGAAACTCTGTGTCTTCTGTTCGTGCCCCTCAAGCACTCACATGTTTGTAGAGATCTGGATATGCCCTCCGTGTACTCCTGTGTCAAACACAAGTATATTTGGGCAGAGTCACTTCTTTACTGAGCTAATTTCACAGAATTATTGCATTAAAAGTAGTCTTTTGAGAAACTTGCTGGAAAGGGCATGAGCTTTCAGTGTGGGTTGTAGTAACACACTGCAAGAAAGAAGGTGCATCCTTGTAGATAACAGCAGAACAGACCGCTAGGAGTAACACTTATTTTACATAATGCTTTTCTTTTTTTTCTTTTTTTTTTTGAACACTCACTGCTTTCCAGCAGTGAGACTAGAAATTCTTATCATACTTCCATGTGCAAGAAAACTCCAAATGCTTCACATTCCATTCCCTAGGAAATCTCCAGCCTATGGAAAGTAGGTGCTTTTGGGAGTTGTATAGCTGGACCATCTTTGATAAAGAGAAAAAAAAATGGAGGAGGGTACTGAATTGTGACCCTCATCAGGAAAAATTGAATTTGTAGTTCAACTGGATTAAATGATTTTTCATTAAGAGTATGGTATCATTACAGGCATTAAAACCCCATGCAATAATTGACAAAATGCTGAGTCGTCAAAGACTGAGCTAATAAGCATTTAAGCTTCTTAAATACAAAACATTTCTCTGTAGCTTGGCAATGAACAGTAATACAAGAGAGCTCTTAATGACCTAAAGTCATTGGCCAAAACTATTTGTATAAAGGTAACTGTTTGAGGTATTTTTGTGTCCTTGTTGTGGAGCTTGAGGAGAAAAATTCTGCTTGAATTTCTCTAAGAAGGAATACGTGGTCTCTCGACCTCACCATTTTAAAGCTGTAATTCTGCATCAGTGCTCATGAATAAATAAATGGCTCGGACAACTTCATTAAAGCACATATTTAGAGGAGAATTTTAAAATCAAATGTTGGGTCTGCATTAAGAGGCTGCTGTGAGTGTGGTGTTTGTGATGTGCAGCAGCTCACAAGTCACACCACCTTGGAGGTGATCTGAAAAGTGCATCTAAAGTGCATAAATACTGATCCTTCTCCTTTTCTAAAATCTGGGACTAATTAAGCAACTGGGACCATTTGTTAGAGTCTGAAGATCACTTACCTAGGAGGAGGAGAGGAATACAATAATGATCATTTCCGATATCTGAAAGGCTCCAGGCATTACTAAAGCACAGAAATATTGGAAATGATCCAGGTCTCTCTGAGTGTCCCACTGTAAATTATTCATGTCCTGTGGAGATGCTGGCAACATCAAAATGAGTGACCAAGCTGCTAATAAGCACCATTTTGTCTCCATTCCACAGAAACAAAAAAATCTGGTTTAAATTTCAGAACTGCAGTTGTATTTTAGGATAAACCAGGGATGGTTCCTCTAGTGTTTGGGACTGAATGTTTTGTTTGTTTTTAAATTGAGAGTTTAATGTGGGAAACCCCCCAGGTCTTCAACAACACAACTACTAAAGATGAGTAATTTAAGGGAAGCGTGTTTGTCTCTGAGGTTTTATAGAAAGTCAGAATATTAATGTCTCTCTATAAAACAAATTAGCTAATTATTAATGGAAATGTAATAGATCTGTGGTATTTTGACCAAGAACACTACCTGGGCCATTCAGAGGTGGTTCATGTTGCTGTTAATTTCTGAGATCTGATGCACGGCTGCATATTTAGAAGCTTTGATGTGATTGAGCAGTGCTGTTGTGTGGCTGAGCTACATTAGTGAAGGCTGGGTCTGAGAGTACCAGCAACAGCAAATAATTGGGTTTTTATAGGCTTTCTCTACTTGTTTCTAATACAAATATTGGACCCCTGTGCATCCATGGCTGTATTCCTATAAATCCCCATTTTGTACTTGATGAATAAACCCCAGGGCAGTGTCCTGTACAAAAGAAGCTCCTGCTGGGTTGGGATTGTGTCCCTTAGGTTGGTTCTGGGCTCTCCACTGGCAGCTAGTGCTGTTTTCCGTGCTCTGGTGCTGGATGGAGGTTCCCCTGCTCAGCCTGTGGGGCTCAGCTCCCTGCTCATGTGGAGGAAGGCTGTGGTGTTCCTGAACTGATTCTAAATATTAAAGCTTGTGCTTTCTGCTGGGTGACACTGAATAATGACACATTTTGAGAGGTGTTCCTAAGATCCAGATGTGCCACAGAAACCCTTGTGATGCACAAGTCCTTCTGAAAGATCTGATGAGAGCACTGAGGTCACATCAGGTGCCCTTTTCCTCTAAGAAATAACTTTTATTTAGTGCTTGGAAACTTTGTTTTATACTTAACCGGATTCAAATGCATTTTTTTCACATGGCACTCTAATCTGCAGCTTTTGCCTCTGGCTGGCAGAGCATCACTGAGGTGTTTTGGGACTGGGGTACCTTGACAAATCCATGGCACTGGGGAATAAAAAGGAAAGGCTTAAAAAGGGAAGGCTCAGGGGAAACCTCGGTGTGTCTGCAACCACCTGGTGGGAGGGTGGAGAAAAAACTTCATCCCAGTGACAGAACTGGGGAGCAGCAGCTCCAGGCTGGGCCATGGGAAACGCTGGACAGATCCAGAGAAATGTTTTGCCATCATGAGGATGATCAGACACTGGGGGTGGAAGAGAGTGGAATCTCCATCCTCAGAGAGATGCAAAACTTGCTGAGACCAAGCCCTGAGTTACCTGGCCTGGGATGGCTGTGCTTTGAACAGGAGCCTGGACGAAATGATCTTGTGATCCCTTCCAAATATTCATCACTCTGGTTCACTCTGGGGTTTCTGAAGCAGTGATCTTTTCCAAAAGGAAGGAAATCAGCAGTTTATTAACTGCCATTCAGATTTACTCAGGTGCTGTGGAGGAGGTTGTGCTTATTTTGGAAAGTGACTGTGGATTGTGTGGCCACTGAGAGCCATCCAGACCCACAGATTTGTACAGGCCTTGGTGTAATTTCTCAGTCACAGATGAAATCGACATTTAGTGTGAGTCTCAGATGAAGGTTTTACACAGACCTAGATATTTTCTGGAGGGAAGAGATGTTCTCCCTCATTACACGAGCAGCTAGCCACAAGAAAATGAAATCCTAGGCTTATAGGTTCCCAAAAGAGATTCTTTCATGTTAGGAATGATGTCTTTAGCAAGTGTGCTCATTTAACTTAATGACCTAAATATGGATGGTTGATTTCTATTATCTGGGGGTATTGGGAACAGAAGTATTCTGCCCAAAATTCAGCACACATGTTTCGTATGGGAACACATATTGCTGTAGTCTCCTGGCTCTGAAACTTTGGATCATAAACTCAGGCTCTTCAGCTATTTCTGCTCACCTGCTTAGTGAAAGATAGGCTTTATCCTACTCATAACCTGAATTGTGTCTTGGTTTGAAAGACAGATGTCTGCCAAGGAAGGCAGGAACCTCCCTTGGAATAGGGAATATGACTCCTTTTCCTTTGGAATTACTGTAACTTTGAAATCATGGGGCTCTCAGGCAAGAGATAGGGGAAAGAAAGGAATAATAGCTCTTTACTAATAGAGCAAGGCAATAATACAGAAACAACAATTTAGATAGACAAAGTCAGAACACAACCTGCACCCTGTCAGGGTGGTGCTGCAGTGCAGTTCAATGGTGCTGCAGTCCCGTGGGAGTGATGGATGTGCTCTTGTTGGAGTGGTGATCTTGTGGAAAGGTCTCGTCAGTCTCTGGAGGTCCAGTGGTGGCTCTGGAGGTCTTCTCCTCTGGGAATCAGTGGGAAAGGTACCCCAGTGTTGCAGGGTCTCAGTTTATATGCAGGTGGGAATGTTCAGCTCCTCCCCTCTGGGTGGGACAACTCACAATGGCTGATGGAATCTGTGAGTCACTCCCGGAGACCTTGATGGCCATGAGCAGAGACAGCCCCGATGGTGTTAGCAGGGCTGGGACACTCCTGGGGACATTGATGGCCATGAGCAGAGATAGCCCCGATGGTGTTAGCAGGGCTGGGTCACTCCTGGGGACATTGATGGCCACGAGCAGAGATAGCCCCGATGGTGTTAGCAGGGCTGGGACACTCCTGGGGACATTGATGGCCATGAGCAGAGATAGCCCCGATGGTGTTAGCAGGGCTGGGACACTCCTGGGGACATTGATGGCCATGAGCAGAGATAGTCCCGATGGTGTTAGCAGGGCTGGGTCACTGATGGTCACTCTGATGGCCATGAGCAGAGATAGCCCCGATGGTGTTAGCAGGGCTGGGTCAGGCTGAACACAAAGAGCACTGCCCCACCTGTTTAACAGCTTATGGAGATGGTAATAGAATACATGCTTTTGGTTACACCTTCCATGTAACCTAGGACAAATTGAAATTGTGGCCTTCACTAAAAGGGAAAGAGAGAAGCACCACTCTTCCCTCCGGACAGGAAAACTGGAGAGCAATTGGTGGGAACCTGCAAAAGGAAGCATTATACTCCACCTGGCTTTCTGACAAAACCAGCTGGTGATCACAAAATCCCTTGAGAGCAGATGCAGGACAGAAAAAAGGGCTGAACACGGCATGGGGATCAGCCCTGGGTGCTCCCCGAGGTGCTGAGGTGCAGGGGGTGCCCATTCCCACCGTGAGCAGCCCCAGTCCCAGCACAGCACACAGCTTTGCCTCCTCCACTTTCTTCATTTTAGGCAAGAGGAAGAATTTGTTCCTAGCACTGCCTTCAGTATTTAGTGCTGCCTTGGCACTCCCAAATTTGGCACAATCATTGGCAGGATCGGTGTGTTCTGAGCACTGTCAGAGGTGCTGGTGAGCACAGAGCTCAGCACACACTGCCCTGGGCTGCAGGAGCAGAGCTGAGCCCAGCCTGGGAGCCCTGCTCTGTTATCACTACCACTGTTGCAATTTCTCCCTCGAAAACTGCCCATTACTGTGCTGTTTCAGAATGTGGAGAGTATCTAACATTTTAAGTCAGAAAGACTGGATTTTTTTTTTCTCCTTTCAGCACAGGCACTTAAAGACTTTTGTGTGTGCGTGTGCAGGTTTGGCAGGCACTGTCTGTACACTGCAGGTCTCTGGTGAAATCACAGGCAGCTGATCAAGCTGCACCTTTGAAATGCAGTAAAGTAACTTTTTGGAAAGGCAAGATTTTTAATTTGACTTAACATGCATACAGCAAATTAAGTTAGAGAGCCCCAGGGCAAATAATTTGTTCATTTGTAGATACCTCATGTTTCTGACAGCACAGAAAACTGGCATTCAAACCTCCAGAGCTTTTCTACCTCTTCCACATCGCAGCTGGAACACTCCCAGACTGTGACCTCCATCCTCTGGCAGAGCTGCAGACCCAGCCAGGTAAATCCTGCCTGCCTGCCTGGCTGAGGAGCTGCTGGTGGCCTCCAAATACCCTTTTTGCTGTTTGAGGAAGACCATCTCCATCCGCAGAACAGAGTGATATCCTGCAAAATCCCTGTACTGCAGAAAGCCTTTGCAGCTGACTCCTTGTGAGTGTGACAGTGTGGTTACCAGTGGTTGTTAAATCTGCATTCAGTGTGGTTACCAGTGATTGCTAAATCTGGATTCGGTGTGGAAAAGGGGAGAACATTTCACAGGGACAAGGGGAAAGCCCTGCACTGTGCCTGTCAGCTCGGAAGTGAGGATGGTGAAGGCAGTACTACCAAAAACTGGGAAGGAGGGGGAGGTGGGTTGAGGTTTCTTACACATCATTTTCTGGATTCCTCACAAGTTCTCTGTGGCAGACTAATAACTCCTCTGACCTCAGGCTGTCTCTCTCCAATTTAGGCTTATTAGAGATAACTATCAAGCCTTTTCTCCACATATATAAATCCATAATTAACTCTGCTTGCAGCCCAGACTGTAAGGGGACTTCTGCCTCATAGGCCCATCAAAGAATTTGAAATCCCTTAGAAGACATTGTCCATTTAGTCCTCAACTTCTTATCAGCGGCATTTCCTGCTAGCCTAAATACATCCCCAATTAAATCACATACCTCAGCCCTCAGCCTGCTTTACTTGGGTAATTTCTACTGCTCAGGAAGCTTTCTCCCTCCCTGCTTTTTGTTTGCTCTTTTTAAAGATGGATTTCCATCCCCCAGAAATCTTTCAGACGTGCCAGACGTAAACCCTGGCTGACGTGGGGTGATGCAGATCTGAGCAGAGCTGCCTGGATTCCCCAGGGAAAGGCTTGGAAGGATCCAGAGAGGGACTCTGCCTTCTCCACCCTGGCTTTTGAGCCTGTCACAAACAGAGCTGACAGCCAGAAAAAGGAACAGGAGGTAAAAAGGTGTCTCAGGTGCGAGAAATGCAAGATACGTGGAAATAAATCTTAATGAAAGTAGAAGGATGAGCGCAGTGATTACCTCTTGGCAGCCCCAGCAGAGGTGACTCACCAATTCCTGACTAGAAAGAAAATAATCTCTCCTTCCTTAGATGTGATTAATTCCTTGAGAGGCTCTTAGCAAGGTGACAGAGTCATTCTTTAAACAGAAATTATTTTGTTTGTTTTTCGAAAGTTCGCTTTCTGATCACCTAATTATTGAAAACATCAGTGGAAACTTGGAGCCCTCTTGGTTTTGTTTTTTTTTTTTCTGCTTGTGCTTTCCCATCTGACCCAGTTCTGGCAATTCTGAATTGGTTCAATGTCATTTTATGGGTAACGGATTCCAGTGCCTCAAACTCGGAGCTGTTACCCAAGAGCAGGACCAGGCAGAAATAAAAGTTTGTTAATTGTAGGACTCAGCTGTCAACTGAGACTTAAAAAAATAAGTAGGGAAAACATGATTTCCAATTTTTTTTTCCTTCAAAATTCACTCTGTGTCAAAAAGATTCAAAAGAGACCTGGCAGACCTTGTGCTAAGTGTATGTTTGGCTGTATTTTCTATTTACACACAGCATCACTTGGAATTCACAGTACTTTAGGTGAGATGTAACGACCTCCTGCTTTCTTCAGAACATGGAGGAATATTCTCCACTCAGCTGTCATGGGTGGGCATAACATTTCATTTCAAATGGCATTGTTTTGAAAGCATATTTCTCTAAGGATGAGAAAAAGCACCAGCACTCCAAAAAGAAACATTGAAAAAGATACTGATAATTTTGTCTCCTTGGATGCTTGATGTTGTCCTTTAAATTTTTGGAAAAAAATCATAATAGAGAGAATTTTAAGGAAGGTTATGTTAAGTTTTGTCGTCCATCTGCCACTTTCCATAAGGCCACTGTAAAACACTGGGGACAAGACTTCCCCTGTTGTTCTTATCTTCCCTCCCTCACATTTGAGTCAAGGATTTCTCTCCTATCTGGATTTTTGTGAAGGTCTGGAATTCTCAGGAGCCTTCATTATCCTGCTTTTCCTGAATTAAGGATCCTCCTTATGGGTCCTTAATGTTGAGAATATATGCCATTCACATAACCATGTTCTCCCATGAAATGCATGGGAAAATTTCATCTCCAGTTATTTACAGCCTATTAAATATCTGTTTGAAAAGAATTTTTCTCATTCAATATTTTATTACAATTTTTATCATAGAACTGTAGCAAACTAAAGGAATTTGTAAAGGAATGGGTTTTTATTTCGGATACACATTTGGAATTTTTCTTACTGCTGTGATTTCTTCAGTCATCTCTCACTCTCACACTTGGAATTTTTGCAAACTTAAAAATCTGAAACTAGATTTTTGCATTTGGTTCTAGATTATCTGAGCTATTTAAAGTTTTCCACAGCCCTGCGTTTTCTTCAGTGCCTTTCTTTGCATCCTGTGCATAAATGGGATTCCTCACTTGGGCCTTGAAATGCTAAATTATATAGGAATAGAGTGAAGAGCTTAAAAGGAATTTGATAGCAAATTTTTGGAAACATCAATCTCAGCATTTCTCGGTTTGTAACTCTAATCTCTGCTTTGTTTACTGCAGAGCATGAAGCAGGAAAGTATTTTGGTTATAAGCTCTACTGAGAGCAACTGAATCCTTTTAAAATAGATGTATATTTATTTTTGTTGGTTTACAAAAACACAGCGATTCCCAAGTCTGCAAAGCCTTGAGGTTGCAGTAGAAAACACAGTGGATGTTCATTGTGCAAAAGGACAGGGAGCTGCCAGATACTGAATTTGCTACACATTTTCTTGTTTAAAACATTTGGCCGATTTGTTTGAATAGAAATGTGAGGCGGAAAAAGAGATGAAGGGAAGAAAAAGCCTGGAAGAGGAAAAGGAATGTAAATAAAAAAGGGAAGGAAAAAATCACAGTTGATCTGTGATTGAAATTATTGCTGCTAATGTCTTTCGGAGTTGTCCTCAGTAGTTACAGCAAATATAAGTAATTTTTATAAGTGCTGGCCTATGCCACATAACATCAATTGTTTCCTTTCCATGCAGTTAAAATAATGTACAAACACAGCAGCTCTTCATTATTTCCAATCCCTTGGCTGAGCAGGTATCAGAATCCCTTTTGTTATTTGAAGTAAGGGAATGAAATGTCTCCAAAAACGTATTCTAAATTGGACTTTCAGCCCTGTGCTTCCTCTCAAGTTCTTTCTGCTGCATTCAGGATCTGCTCCATCACATCTTCCATGCATCTCCAAGGCTCTGAGTTGAGCTTTCGTGTTGTTTCTTTTCAGCCTCTAAGGCTCTGAACCAAAGTTCTTTGGACACTTAACAGAATATTCAGCAATTTCCAAACAGTTCCACTTCAGCAAGTTCGGGTCTTTGTCAAGCAGGAGCTGCCACAAGTGAAAGGAGAGCAGAGCCAACCTCCAGGCTCTGGGGACTGCAGCAGAACGAGTTTGTGCCCAGGGAGGAAGTGTGGGATAGGAACTGAGCAGACAGGCGTGCAGGATTGTAATTCCAGCCCGCAGAGCCCATTAAGGCACAGCTATTTGGCTGAATGCCAAAGCTCCCAAATGAACAGGACTGACCTGAGCTGAAACTGCTGTGGTACCATCCAGGGTGAGCTGCTGCGACTCCTGTTCGTTGTTCTGCTAGAACATTGTTCTTCATTTATTCCAAGCCCTGCTGTTGGCTCACAGAGGGCTTTAGAACCATGTCAGTGTTTGCCCAGGAGATGGGCACAGAGCACTGAGCCCTTTGGTTCTGAAGCTCCCATGCTGTCTTTGCAGAACCTGGGGGTGTCAGTCCTGCTGGCCTGCCCAAGCTGCCCTTCAAGGACTGCAGGGAGATTTTCCTTCACCTCTGCTGGGATTCCACTTGGCCCCAAATTCCCTCCTAGCCTAACAGTGCTGTCACCACCACCTTCCCACCCAATAATGGTGTCATCTCGCTGAGTTCTGTAAATCCTCTGTTGCTTTGCTATTCTCACTGAATTTGAGGCTCAGAGGCTGCAGCCTGGACCTGCAGGTGAAGCACAGCATTGTCCTTCCATCCATTCCTGCACCCCTGGAGCTGCAGCAGGGCTCTCTCCTTGAGCTGATCTCCCTTGCAAATCCCCAGTCCCCTCTGTTCCTCTGTGAAATCCCAGAAATTTATCTGTAGGTGTTCCCTCCAGCCACAGGGAGTCTGTCCTGTGCCCAAATAATTCCTTGCAGAAGATAATTATTCCTCCTAAAGATGCTAATTGAGAGAAAATAATGGGCAAAACAAGTATTAAGCTATGTTTTTTAAGTAGAACGATAGAAATTTGTGTTGTAGTTGTAGTAAAAGGTCATGGGGTTGATTTTTTGTGAAATTTGTCTTTTTGTCTTGTGATGTTATTTCTGGATTTGATATAGAGAACTTTTTTTGTTCTTTCTGTTTAGTTTAGCTGTTCCTTTTTTTTGTTGTTGTTGTTGTAAGTGAAAATTCTATGTTGAATGTGAATTTTAATGATTCTTCTTAAATATGTCATCAGAGAGGCATAACTAACCTCTCCAATTGGCCCAGGCTTGAGACCTGATGCTGAAGGAGCATTTTCCTCTCTTCCAGGCTGGGAATTTACCCCCCACTTAGCCAGGGATGTCAGTGTCCTTTGTTTGACAGGTCCTTCTCACTGAACTTGATCACATCTTTTCAGCGCTGCTCCCAAAAATCTGTCAGAGCGGTGAGCTCCATCAGTCTGTAACTGGAATAGCAGAGAGCAAATCATTTTGCCATATGGAAAGAGCTCTTGTGTTGTATTTTGTTCATCAGAAGGAAGAGCTTTGCCAACAAGATGTGATTTCTTGTTACTGTGGTTACAGGGTCAGATACTTTTACGAAATTTAACTTTTTTCTTGATTGTCTTCCTTTGCTACGCTCTATAGCCTGCAGGACAGCCTGAAATAATGAGAGCTTATTATCAATTGCAGAAGGAATCTGCCCAGTTGGTTGTGCTCCCCTTAAAGTTTAACTCTGATTTTAAAGCGAGACATGGTTCTGTTTCAGCTGGGCATCTCTAAGCCTCCATTTATTCTGAGGGATGATGCAATAGAGGATGCTGTATTTGCAGTGTGCCTGTTTCCATTAGGTAAAACAACCTTTTTTACTGCTGACTTACATATTTTGTGCTTTTGTTTTGTTCTTATTTTACTCTTTAGTGTCTTAACTACAAAGTGTTGATTAAACAAGACACCGCTCAGTTTTTATAAGGGAGTTGGGCTACTCTGGTTAACAGAAGGAGTTTACAGATACAAGTGGAGGTTAAAAGAAAAACACAAAAAATGCATTCTGCTAGATCAGCAATTTAAACAAGATTATTGTACCTGGGACAGTGACAGCGGGGGTTTTGGCAGAGTAGAACAGAGCTGTAACTGCAAGGAAAAATAAAAAGAAAATTGTCTTGAAGGATGTTGGCCACGTTGTAAATAACCTGCTCTTTCTGGAGGAGGACAGTAGCTACATTTACATTACCATCATCCTTTCTGCTTTTAACTTGGTTTGGGGTGTTCACAAGCACATAAGGCTTTAAAAATTCAAAAATTTAAAACGGAGCTAAGGACACTGTATCATTAGAAGGCCTGCTAGAAATTCAAATTGGAGGAAACAAAAAGGATGCAAAATAGGATCCTAAAATCAGGAGGTGCATTGAATGAGCCAGTGCCTCTAGAAATTTTGTATTGCAGGCAAGGGGACTGCACTTAATGACCAATCAGAAAGTGAAACTGAGGAATGAAATTCTGATGTTGCAGTGCTGGCTGACAGGAACCCTGGCCCAGGAGTTTATGAGATTTCTAGGCCAGCCAAGGGCTCATTTTCGAGGAGAACTGGAATTATCATTTGGAGATGTGCATGGCTTCAGCTCCCAGCATGAGATGTGCTTTTTATTTGTGTTTCTTCTGAAAAAGTTCCTCCCTCTGCCCACATCCAAAGGTAACAGACTGCCCCTAAGGCTGCCATTCAAAGAGGCAGGACTAGAACACAGCAGGGGCATTTCTGAGGTTAAAATCAGAGAGAAATGGGTTGGCTTTCCAGGGATTTTTTTTGTATTTTCCTACTGTATTTTCAGTGACAGCATCCTGCTCTAAGCCTATCTCATGCTGCAGTTTACAGCACACCTCTCATTTACTTGGGCAATTATGATTCCAGTCCCAGCCTTCATTTTGGGATCTGATTGCAAGGACTGGGCTGCAGTGACTGTCAGCCCTGGGGCACTTCCAAGGGGACATCAAGGACCACACGGAGGCAAAATTATCCTGCCCCCACCTGCCTTAGTGGTGGTTCTGGCAGTCTGAGCAGAGACTTTATGGGAAGAGCTCCGATCTCCAAAGTTGTGCACACAGCACATTTTACCAACAGGAAATCCCTGCCCTCTCTGGTGTGTGCAGTTTTATCCTTGTCTGTGTCACCCCTCCTGGATCTTCCTGAATGCCCTCCCTCAGATCCTGCAGAGTGGGCCACGATGGCATTTTCTTGATGCCTTTTAGTCAGGGGTTTAGTCAGCTCAGAACTGGGGGTTTGTCCTCTGTAATTACATTGCATTGGAGACTTGAAACAATTGCTCTAAGTTTTATCATTCTCATTAGGAGGCCCCACGCTTCAAAGATGCTATCAGGTTGTATGACATCTGTAATTACTCCATCCTATCAGCCTCTGCAGCCCTGCTGAAGCATTTTGGGGTTGTTTTTTTCTCCCTGGCTGTGCCACATTGTGTCACAAACAGCCAGTTGTTGTAAACACTGCAGCACCAGAGGGGCACACAGACAGCCCATTGACAGCTGAGAGGCGACCCAGAAGATAATTAATAACATTGCTTGGGAAAAAAATCCCCAAGTGTAGCCAGACAAGGAGAGATATGTTTTTATGAAAGCAGACAGTCTTAATTCCAAAATTAATTGTGTCTCCAGCCACTGATAATTAAAGGGGGGAGGGAGGGCTGAAGCAGTGCTTTTGCCTTTGTTCTGTAATTTACCTTATCAGAAAAATGTGCTCACATGGAGCAAGACAGGTTTGGAGAATGGATCATCTGCCTTTGTTCTGGAGCTTTCAGCACCAGAGAGGAGTGCTTTAGGACCAGGAGGCTGCAGGGAGACTTGTGTCCAACGAGCTTTAGATGGCTTTAGGTGACAAAGAAGTGCTTTCCTTCACTCCAACATGAATGTGGTCACATCTGCAGAGCAGCAGAGCCGAGTGCACCAAAGCAGCCCTGGGCTGGGGCAGCAGCGAGGGCAAACCCAGCTGGTTCCTGTGCCAGCCCCACCAGGACAAACCCAGCTGGTTCCTGTGCCACTATCACCAGGACAAACCCAGCTGGTTCCCTGTGCCAGCACCAGGGCAAACCCAGCTGGTTCCTGTGCCACTATCACCAGGGCAAACCCAGCTGGTTCCTGTGCCATCACCAGGGCAAACCGAGCTGGTTCCTGTGCCAGCCCCACCAGGACAAACCCAGCTGGTTCCTGTGCCAGCCCCACCAGGACAAACCCAGTTGGTTCCTGTGCCAGCCCCACCAGGACAAACCCAGCTGGTTCCTGTGCCAGCCCCACCAGGACAAACCCAGCTGGTTCCTGTGCCAGCCCCACCAGGACAAACCCAGCTGGTTCCTGTGCCATCACCAGGACAAACCCAGCTGGTTCCTGTGCCATCACCAGGACAAACCCAGCTGGTTCCTGTGCCATCACCAGGACAAACCCAGCTGGTTCCTGTGCCATCACCAGGACAAACCCAGCTGGTTCCTCTGTCACCATCACCAACCAAACCCAGCTGGTTCCTGTGCCATCACCCAGGCTGTGAAACAGAGGATGGAGACACAGCCCCTGCTATCCCAAGCACACAGCAGCCTGCCCAAAGTTTCTAGGTTTGCTGAATCCAGTCAGAAGGAGGTGGTGCTCAGGTGTGGAGCTGATGCCCTGTGTGATTTTGCTCTTTGGCACAAACACATCGTTTAGGATTAGGGACTGAGTGGGAAAGGTTCTGTGGCTGATTTTGGAGAGCAGAATGACACAGCCCCTGTGTCCCCTGGTGTGCCTGTCCTTGCCTGCACACCAACAGGAGCTGTGGGTGCTGCTGTGGAGCAGCTCTTAGTGCTGCAAGGGGACTTTAAATGGCTCCTGCAGGTTTCCAAAGTAATATCCCAATTATTCCTGTGTATTCCAAACCAAACACACACAGAAAATAGAGCTGGCAGAAGATTCAGTTTGCACCTATCTCATTGCTTTATTCAAACCCAGGAAATTATTACCAAAAATACCCCCAACCAATTAAAAAAAGCAACCAAATACAGGCCAAAATGAAAATAGTGATTTTCAATTTTGGAAAAAAGAGAACACCATCAGAGATAGGAATAACTCAGAAATATAGTTATCCCCTATAACCATACCCTTTTTATTTCCAGGATTTATTTCCAGGATTTAATGCCTTCATTGGGTACAAATTTCAATATGGACTTATTTTAAATGGTTACATCTGCCACAATGTAATGGTACAGTATTTTTCCTCAAAGTAATATGTGAAATTAAACTGCCTCCTTTCAAAAAAAGAAAAGAAAAGAAAAAAAAAAAAAAAAAGAAAAAAAAAGAAAAAAATCCTATCAAAACCACAAAGTTTTCTTCAAATCTTTGTCTTTAAATGCTTTATGACAGAAGTGTCTTTTGGTTGGCTAATAACAAACCATGATTCCTGTGGGGAAAGAAGGTCAAAGCATTACATTTTACTAAATGGACAAGCATTTGGGAAGGTCAGCTCAGTATCCAATGTCATTACTGCAGAAACACAGTGCATTTAACTTAAACAGGGAATCAGATTTCTTCCTGGGTGGACTCATCTACAGCCACTGTCCCAGGGAAGAGGACCAACATTTTTTAAAATGACTAATGATGTTGAGTACCTCAGCTGACATTTAAAGAAACTTGATGTCTGGAAGCTGTGGGTCATCTGTCATTCAAGAAAATCTCCTACTTCAGGTTTCCAAGGGGTGGAAAGAACAAACACATGTCACTGGGTTTTGGAATATGTGCTGTTTCAGCTGTGCATGGGTACTGACATGTTCTCTTATAAACAAACTCCACTGGAAAAAAAAAACCATCATAAATACATGCCCTTCACCAGGGATAATTTGGCTTATCACTTGTGTTTCTGGACCCCGAGGTGTCATTGTGCTAGACAGATGGGAAACCAAAGAGTGCAAGTCTGATAAATGACAGAGGAGAGTAAACATTCACTCTTCCCCAGCAAAGGGATGGACTCAGGGGGAGATGATCCCAGAGCTGCCCACCCTCAGGACGTTAATTGCCTTTCAGACTCTGGGCTCTGACAGAACCAAGGCTTTTGGGGCATCACAGAACTGAGCCTTTTCCCACAGGGGTTCTGTGGACAGGGCAGAATTGGAACTCTCAGCTCTGACACGGAGCCCATGGGATGTGTTCCCTGCTGTCCTAGCAAACCACTCACGGGTCTGTGCTCTTTTACCATGGCTGTGCTGTTATTTCATTCCTTTTCCAGCAGTGGGAGAGAAAATTTGCACATCCTTTGAGCAGTGCCAGGCTTTAAATCACTTGTAGCAGCAGCGGAAAGTTACTGTTCTACACCTTGTATTTTTAGTTACGTTTTAGTAACAAAAACCTTCCTAGCATTCACATTTCAAATATACCTCTGTGTGGGTTTAAATTTCCTGAGATTCGCAGGAGCTGGCGGAGGAAGCAGGCAGATGGACCCAAGATGGCAAAAAGAGAGGCTTTATTTACAGAAACCTCTTTATATATCCATTAATAATCTAGCAACTATTGGTCAGCAGGGAATCCACCTCCTAAAACCATTGGTCACAGCTATACAACACCTAGCACCAAACACAGAGATTAAGAAAGCACAAAAATGCAGCTTATCTCTATTCCCCCTGAGAAAGAAGAGAAAGATTTCTAAAACAGTGCAACTACACCTCTGTTTTTGTTCTAAGACATGTTTGATGTACTTTTCAAAAGTCATTCCTGGTTTGCTCCCTAAGTCTAAAGGCACCTTTTTGGACCCAGCATTCCAATCTCATGTTGCCTTGCAGTGGATTTTGGTTGGTAACGAATTTGTGTGGACAGGTGTTTTGAGTTTGCAGAGCTGAACACCAGCGTTTATAGCAAATATTGTGAACAAGTACTGCGAGTTGTATCTGTCAGAGCTAATCCTTGGGAGCTGGTGGCTCAGAGGAAAATGAATGTCACGATACCTAAGCAGAACTAATTGCAGTGTTTGCAGTCATTCTGCAGTTTTTTGCCACCCATTTCATTAGTGTTTTATCATTGTAAAAGAAGGGTTTGGTCCTGAGCTTCACTGAGCTCAAGAATTGTTCATGGATTACTTCAAGGACTACTGAGAAACCTTTCCCCTCACTCCATAAAGAATAGCAGAATCTTTTCTTTGGAGAACTGGCCAAACCCTGCCAACATCACTCACACACTGTGTGCTACTAAATAACGTTTTTAAAGGCAGTAGCTATCCAAAGCCTTGTAATAGAATGCAAATTAAAGAATCAGTGTGTTAAAACACAGCTCCAGGTCTAATAATGTTAAACACAATGACTGGAAAGGCTGTGAGTGCATCAATTCCCAGTGCAGGTGCCTGGCATGCAGACATCAGCTCATTTCTGATGAGCTCCTTGATTTAAAATCACCTTAATCCTTCCCAAAGCTCATTGCACAGAATTCCTACATTGCTATGGAACATACCTGTGCTGCTGAGAATTGCTGTTCCTAACACTGGGATTGAAAATACATTTCAGATGTGACCTCCCAGTCTGCTTTGGAGCACAAACCACTGACAGCACAAATGGGGCTGAAGTGAGTAATTGCTTTATGGTTATTTTTAAACATGATTTGGATGGATTTGGTTGTCTTCTCGTTAACCACTTTTACTCACTGCTCAGAATGGGTCAGTATAAAACACTGGGACAGATGTTTCTCAGAACATCCAGCACAGGGTACTAATAGTTTTTTACATGTTGAAATACATTGAAAATCTAAAGTCTAAAAATGTAATCTCATAGTATGACCTCTAAAGTGACATTTTAGCTGTACCTTTTAAAGAAATATGACATGGTAGGGCTGTTTTCCAGTTTGGATTCTAAATCTAATTTGAAGTTGTTGCACAAAAACAAAAGATAAGTAAATAATTGCAGTTCTTCTGCCTCTCATAATTTACTTATAGACCTCTTCTTGTATCTAATGAGCAGTGCAGCCAAAAGTTCAGCCAGTATTGCCATTCCAAGAAATTCCAAAACTGCAAGCCAGAAACCTCAAAAAATCACAAAATGCTACATTATGATGATTAATTTTCAATTCTTTCGGGTTTTATTCCAAGTTTTGAGTCACAGACATCACACAGACGGATTTTTCGTGAGCCCTGGGAGCTGGACTTTCAGTAATTCCTGCATTAGCCCTGGCTGCCCGTGCCGTGGGGTTCTCAGAAAGTCCTGGAGTATCATGAGGTCACGAGGAAATGTTCATCAGCTGCTTCAGAGCTCTGCTCTCGTGCCTGTAAACAAGCACACCCATGAGTGCCCAAAGTCCCTTTTAATCTGCAATATTTTATTTACTTCTCTATGTCACGGTCAGGACACAGACCATACTTTTAAAACCTGGCACATTCACCTCCCAGGAATTTTCTGAGGCGTAATTCTGGTTTGAAAAAGAGTTTTATATCTCAGTGAAATGTTTTTAGAGCAGATGATACAGTTCTGACCATCCACAGAGCAGTGGTCCAAAATAATTTGTCCTGTCTTTTGGATTAGTGTTTGTTGCCAGACTGGATGAATATATTTGTATTACCCTATTTTTATTCTTTGTTGCTGGGTAACCTGCTGGTTTGGATCCTAGCAAGAATCCAGTCAAATCAAAGTATTTAAACTGCTGTTAATGACCATTTTGTTAGATTATTGACCCCCCTCTGTTCCGTCCCTGCCTGCACTGAGGGCCAATTTTCAAGAGATTGTTTCCTAATTAATTCTGCCACGTGATGATTAGCATTGTCAAATATTTCATATCTGCTTTCAGGCTGTGGGAAGGGCAAAACTCGCAGGTTTTTGTTGTTGCTGCCGTAAGACAGTGAGTTCCTGACCTGATGAAAATTCAGTTTTTCTGTGCTGACCATAAGAATGCAACAGCCCTCTGCAGGTGCTGTTTAAATTGGTACATGCACGAAATTTACTCTGTTCTTTAGAGGATTTTTGAAGAGGTTTTGCCCTTCCTTTAGGTAGGAAGGGAAATCAGGCAGGTGCCACTGCAGTGGTCACCCTGCTCTGAAGCAGAGTATGTTCCAATCATTAAATGCTGAGAACAGCTCAGTGCAGCAAATGAGTCTGCCACAAGGATTTGAAAGATTCTTCTTGTTTTCCATCACCCTTTTTCTTCCTGCTTTAAATAGACCCCTGTTCCATCTACTAAAAAGAATAAAAAGCATATTTTCATTTTCTGTGTGTTAGGTTTGTAATTCAGCATTCAGCAGAAAGTCATCCCAGTCTGGGCACCCAGCTTTGCAGTGTCTTCAGCAATATTGGGGTTTCCAGAAGAAACACGGACCGTCTGTTGCTCAGAGCAGAGCCCAGGGTTTGGAGAGCAAAGTGATCGTGTCCCTGGGGCTTATTTTCAGGGTTAAAATTGCCTAGAGCTGTGCATTATGCAACCTCTGCAGATTTCCACAGGAATTCTTTAACTTAATTGGCAGTGGAGTTGGGCCATCTGAGTTTCTGGAGAGAAAGGATTTGCGTTTTTAAAAAAACTGCCTTAGATGTTTTCAATTCAGAAAGAAAGTGGTCACAATTAAAAACATTGTCGTGAAAGGCTAATACTGGTTTAATTAAGCTGCATTTCAGATTCCCAAGGAATAATCTGGCTTTCAGCTTCTCTTTCCTGACCTGAGCGCTTTCCTGACAGAAGTTGCTGTTTCATACATTTGCCTAAGAATAAACAGTGCTGAGAACAGTCCCACTTGCTCTGCAC
Organism: Acanthiza pusilla; assembly: GCA_036630365.1. NCBI lineage: Eukaryota > Metazoa > Chordata > Aves > Passeriformes > Acanthizidae > Acanthiza > Acanthiza pusilla. The sequence continues at coordinate 4,376,692 of JAXCHO010000070.1, read as the reverse complement.
GTGCCTTTTGCTCTGAAACCTTAGCCTGGGTGTGCTGATAGTTTTGTTTGCACATTAGCCAACAGAAATAAACAACTGCATGAAAACTGCCAAATATGAGGAAAGTAAAAAGTAAGAAAGCTGTACAGATTGTGTTTTGTTTTCTCAAAAAAAAAAAAAAAAAAAAAAGAGAGAGGAGAAGGAAGGAACAAAATAATGGCTATAAGAGGAAATCTCATCCTAAGTGTTGGTGAAAAACAGTTTCTCCCTCCAGCCACTTTGCAAGAGAGGTTTCGGTCCCCATGTCAATGGCAGACATCATTGGAGAAAGCACAGTCAGCACTTCAGCACAAAAACCCTGAAAAAAACCATGAAGTCACAGAACACACTGTCCCAAAGGCTTGAGGGCAGCAGGGTCAGGGCCCTAATAAGGGAGTGTTTTAATTGGTTTCTACTGTTTCTCCCCTGCCATCGCTCCTTCCCCTCCCTCCTCCCCTCCACCAACCTTCACACCTTTGATCCTTCGACTGCTGGGGCTCTGAAACTGTGGAGAAAACTGCAATTACCCAAATATCACCATGACTGTGACACGCTGCAGATAGGGCAGCAGGGCCTCCACTGCTGAGTAATCCTGTAAATTGCTTAAAATAACAACGAAGAGCACTATACGCTTTTCTCATCCATTGTCAGACTGAAATAAATAGGTCTTTCTTTAACATGCCTAATCCTGCTAAACAGTACAAAATCCTATTACTCAATGAATTATAAACCCTGCTTCAGCACCTCATTTGTCCTGGAGTGTTTCATTGTGAAACGCAGAAATTCAATACCTTATTTTAGTCACACAATCCCCACCAGGGCCGCTCCTCCCCCTCCCTGGTTGTGCTCAATAAGGTTTGTGTTAGGGCCACCACAGACCCTGGGGAGGCAAGGACAGGCAGCAGGAGCTTGTTTAAAGCCCAGCCTGCACATTTCTGCACCTCCATCCTCACTGGGTATTTTTGGGGGGTGATGGCAGAAGAACCCAAGGCTTTGTTGGGTTGTGATGAACAACTCTCGAGTCACGTCTTTCCTTCAGGTGCACCTGTAAGAGCAGGGAATCTTTAGTTTCCTCCTTGTGTGAGATATTTGCTTTTTTCATGCTGAGGCCCTGCACTTTCTGGGATCTTTGAAAGGCATCAAACCTGCATAAAGCGGTTTGTCATGTTTTTGGGGTCCTGTTTTTGGTGATGCAGGAGCAGAGCCTGCGGAAGCTGCAGCTCCCAGAGCCTGCTGTGACCTGGGGCTCTGGAGCTGTGCAAATCAAATCAGTGTCAGGCTCACAAGATCGCTGCGAGAAGGAAAATCAGTGCACAGAGGAAGACTTTTCTACAATAAAATCTCCTGAAAAGCAGCTGAGTAAGAACAGGGCTAAGCTTTATATTAATTTCCTTTGGTTTGCAGACTGGGGGTCAGGCAGAACGTGATGGCACGGGAGGAGCAGAGGAGGGAAGGTGAGGAGCTAATTCCTTACCTCACACTGCAAGGATTTGCACTTTTTTTAGGGCTTTATGCAAGAAAGGATTCCAATTCTTTTAATGAGGCCATTTTCCCTTACCTTCAATACATTTTAAAAGGAAGATTTTTGTATCAGTTCTCTTTTCCTTGTAAAACCCAAGGCAAGATGCTCGGAGACATATTTTTCTAAAATAAAAACCATTCAAAAAGTCATCCAAACAACTCTTTGCTACATGTTGTAGTTACAACTCAAAGTGAACCCAAGCCAAAAATAGAATTTCAGTGTAAGTAGAGGGAAGATCACCTGTAGCTATGTTGGAATAGATAATTCACATTACATGGGTTTTGGTTGTACTGTCATTGTTGAAATCAGGTAGAATTTCTTTCTTTTGGCAAAATTAGACCCAAATGAAGTTATTTGTTAAACAGTTTTGTCAGTACAACCACGAACATTTTGACTTAAATTTTGACTTAGAAGTATATGTAAATTTTATTTTTTAAAGTAATTTCCCAGACATGACTTTTCCCTTTTTTGGCTCACCCCAGCAAGATCCATACATGTCTAAAATTACTTTCCACCCAGTGCATCATGTTGTAGACTCCAGAGCTATCCTAAAAATCCTTGAAATTTCTGAATAAACATTTTTTACTCTAATGATTGGTAACTTTTATCTGAACTAGGAGATGATGTTTGCAGCAAACCACCAAACAGACCAATTAGCAAATGCGTCAGAGTAATTCAACCTACAGTCCTGACATAAATCTGGGAAGTACAAACATTTAATGAATCTGAAATAATTCAAAGAAAATTGCTGCTTTTGTGTCTCTTTCTAAATGTACACGGTTAAAGATTCTACAAAAAGAACTCTCAGCAAACAAATGTTCCTGGTGATGTGAAGAAACTAAAAGCCTGGAACACATTGGGAGAGGGGAGAGGGGAGAGGGGAGAGGCTGAGGGGATGTTCAACCCACAGTGTTTCAGAACCAAGGAAAGAGGATGCTGCAGCTGCAAGAAATTAACACAAAATAAGTATTTTAAATGCTGATACTGATTGGGGGGGGGGGGGGGCGGAAATCCAGACTGGGAACAGTAAGAGTTTAAGATTGTAGGGCAAGAATTTACAGAAGCCTTAGAAGAAAGAAACAGAAGTTACCTCATTACTAGATTTATGCATTTGAGGTTTGTCATCTCACACATGAATACAATTCAAGCATTACTGTAGGTGCACCTTTCTGAATGAAGCTCTGCAGGCAAAAAGTAAAAATCTCTATCTGAAACACTTAATGGTTTGAATCCTCAAATTCTGAATCCTCAAATTAGCCTGTCTTGTCACACATGAGTAATTCCAGACACGTGAACTTGAATTCCCCATCCCTGGAGCTCAGGGAGGCTCAGCACATCAGATTTGATGAGCTGTGGCCCACATGGGCAAGGACACCGAAATCTGGGGGAGAGCAAACCTGCTGGGCATGGGAAATCAGCAGGGAATGCTGCAGGGGAGCAGGCTGAGCTGGGCAGGGCTGCACCTCCACCTGCACACAAACACATTTAGGGCTCTCTTCTCCTGTTAGGATCTTTGACTGCTCCTGACTAATCCTTCCCTGTGTGCTCTCCCCTTTGATTTCAATCCCCGTTGTGTCCCCACCAGCAGCAAGGTGTCATTTCATGGGATTTTGCTGCGGTGAGCCAGGGCAAAGCTTTTGTTTTCATAGCATGTTACAAACTGTATTCTTTAAATTCTTCATGGATTCTATTCAGCTTTCAAAACAGCCCTTTCCTTCTCCCTCCCCACCTTCCCCCATCTACGGCAAAAAAAGGAGGAGAAATCCCCCCAGCCCCCCTAGGCAGAGGTCTGGAGTGATTGGCAGGAGGAGAGCCTGGATCCCAGTGGGAAGGGTCAGGGGATGGAGGGGCCCAAGGGTGCCCAGGGGTGCCCAGGGGTGCCCAGCAGTGCCCAGGGGTGTCCAGGGGTGCCCAGGGGTGCCCAGGGGTGCCCAGGGGTCAGCAGCTGGGGCAGAGCTTGGGGAGCGCTGGGACAGAACAGCTGGGGGTGCCCCGGGTCAGCACAGGGGTGATTGGCACAGCCCAGCGGGGCCAGGGCTGCAGGCACAGCGGTGAGCCGAGCCGGGCACCGGCATTGGCATTGGCACCGGGACCAGCATTGGCACCGGCACTGGCATTGTCACCAGCACTGGCACTGGCATTGACACCAGCACTGGCACTGGCACCAGCACTGGCACTGGCACTGGCACTGGCACAGGCACCAGCACTGGCACTGGCATTGACACCGACACTGGCACTGGCACCAGCACTGGCACAGGCACAGGCACCAGCACTGGCACCAGCACTGGCACTGGCATTGGCACTGGCACTGGCACAGGCACAGGCACAGGCACCAGCACTGGCACTGGCATTGTCACCGGCACTGGCACCAGCACTGGCACTGGTATTGGCACTGGTGTTGGCACCAGCACTGTCACTGGCATTGGCACTGGCACTGGCACTGGCACCAGTACTGGTACTGGCACTGGCATTGTCACTGACACTGGCATTGGCACCGGCACTGGCATTGTCACCAGCACTGGTGTTGGCACCAGCACTGGCACTGGCATTGTCACTGGCACTGGCATTGTCACCGGCACTGGCACCGGCACTGGCACCGGCATTGTCACTGGCATTGTCACCGGCACTGGCACCAGCACTGGCACTGGCACTGGCACCGGCACTGGCACTGGCACCGGCACTGGCATTGTCACTGGCATTGTCACCGGCACTGGCACCAGCACTGGCACCGGCACTGGCACCGGCACTGGCACCGGCACTGGCTCTGGAGGGATGTGTGCGACAAGAGCTTGCCCAGCTCTGAGTGAAACACTCTTGCCCCTTCTCCTTGATGAGTGCTCTCTTTCCCCTGAAATAATTATTTTAAGCCTGCTCCTCTGCAGTCTCAGAATGGCTTTTTAGGGGTGCAGAGGTGACACCACAAACGACAGCGGTGATGTCACTTTGTGATGTCACTTTGTGTTGCTGTGTGATCGCTGATTTAAAACCAGAACGGAGTTTCCCAGGATCTTGGGAGCTTTGGGTTTAGCAAACTCCCCAGCTGCAGACTCACAAAGGCTCTGGGTTCCCTGGGGGCTCAGCAAGCTCCAACAAACCGGCTGAGCTCGGGGGTATCAGCCTGGGATCTGCTAACCATTGCCTTGCACTAATTATGAGGTGACCCACGTGGGCTCTAACGAGGTCACTGCACTCTCCAGGAATACACGGTAGGGAGAGCAGAAAGTTTACCTCTTCTTGTGCCTGGATTTTCTACCAGCAATCCCAGGACTTTGGGAATAATTGTTCTGAGCTGCTCATCAAAATAAAATGAGAAATGTGCTTTGAGGGAGGATGCAATTTTAAAAAAATGGAGCTAGGAATTGTAAAGCTAGGTCTAGAGCTAGTTAAATCATCTCCCAGCTCCTCTTTTTCTTCCTTTCCCCTGCTTCCCTTGCAAAAAACCAGTTTGGGAAATATTCAAGTTTTATAGTAAACTGGCCTAGAGTGTATTGATGCCAGCTTTTTTTTTAGTAGCAAACATTAACCTCCAGTAACATTTAATTTTATGTGAATAATAAGAAATAAAGAGGAAAAAGCGCTATAACGTCACAGTTATTACATGTTTACTGGAAACTACATATTTCACTACATATTAGATATTTTCTTATCCATCAAGGGGTTAAAAAGCATGCTGTTGTATCCTGACATACTTAAAATACTGAAATCCAAGTTTAATGACCAATAGACGTATTAAGTATTTTTGTGAACAACCTGCTACAAAAATAATAGCATAAATATAAAATAATAGCAACAACATCAGAGCAGTGAAACGATTCATTTGAGATTAGTATTCTGCTGGAATAAGTAATGTAAAATATTTTCTGCCCTTCTGTGGGCAAGTCTAAATGCAGTATTTGATCTCAAGTTCTTAAGCCAGTGTCCTTTGCCCAAGGAATAAGTTATGTCCCATAAAAACAACAAAATTGTGGAGAATTGATTAATCCGATCTGCAGTCATGTTTCTGGGATGTATCTGAGTTTTCATTCCATACATTTTCTGGCTTGCATTGTGCACAGAGTTGTTTCCCTCCCTTCCTCTCCTACTCACTGTCATCAGCAATAAATGATTATTTGCGCTGCAGAAGTCAGAATGTGTCAATGCTGTGCTGGAGAACTCAAATCCCTCCTGTCCCCTGGCTGAAATGCTTTGCTGGACCCTGTCCCAGGGGCCCCAGGCCCTGTAACAATATTTCATATAATGATGTACAGGATCCCACCCAAATATTTCATTGAGGTGGCAACTGAAGAAATGTAAGTTTGTAGATGTGCCTTGATGCATTCCCAACGATCCTTTCCACCCAGAACTGTGGGACCCCTAGGAGGATGGGTTTTTTTGGCATAGTTAGATACCCAAAAAGTTGACTCCTTGTTCTAGAAGTGCTCTCATTGCTGTTGTCTGATATTGTGACATATTCTGTGTGCTCACATTGCTCCTCAGGCTGCTCCCAGTCCCCTCATGGCTTGAGCCACGCGACAAACGCTTGAAATTCTTGCTTTGCTTTCCTGCACACTTCAGTGCCAGCTCCCTCTTCAAGCGAAAACCTAAATATCATCTCTCTGGCCTTTCATGCATTTCCTAACCTTGCCCGTTTTTCTTTACAAAGCACAACTCCTTTTGTAGGCTCTGCTTCTCTCCAGGCTGGCGAACTCCTCTCTGTCCCGCCGTGCTCCATCCTCCCCTCTTCACTTCCATCCCTCCAGGTGCCTTTTCTTCTCAGAACCCCTCTGGGGATGTCTCACAGCAATAAAAATGTCACATCCTTCTTGCTCCTTTCTGGATCTGCTCCGGAGAAGCACGAGCCCTACGGAAAGTCATGGAAAAGGGAGGCTGCCCTCCTTTCTTTCAAAGGCAGACCTGTGCCCAAAGGCTGCAAGAGCAAAAAGAGGGGAAATCTGTGATGGAAATAAATTTGAGCAATTCTGAAAGGTATAGTTCTAATGCCTTCACATTTTTGCTGGGATGTGACATTAAATACAAGGATTCTGGTTTTAAATATAGATGTTAATAAGGGACTGGTTTAAATAAGCAAAATATGCATTTACAGTCATGTGGATTACTCCTAATGCTGGAAAATGCCATTTTATAAGCACAGCTGGAACATAAAGTGTGAATGTGCATTTGAGCACATAGAGAGGTGTTCTGAGTTACAGACACGTTTTCCTTCAATTGTTTGCCATCACAGCTTATTGTGGAAAACAGAGGAAAACAGAGCTGAGAGAACGACTGTTTCCTTTCTAAATTTTCACCAACAGTTTCGCTGCAGCTGAATCTGCAGGGTCATCCTTTAATTCCTCCATTGCCCAGGCAAGAAATGCCTGGTTTAGCACCAAGTAATAATCATTCCATCCACTTCTAGCATAATGCTCAGCTGCATACTGAATAAATTGTTCTGCTGAGTAACAAAGAGGTTATTTTTGTCCTTAAGTGCTTTGCTGAGCTACAGACTCTGTTTGTGGGCTGTAGGCACAGATATCAACAGATTCTGCCCATTTGGAGCAGATCTGAGATGAAAACAGGAGAATGCAACCACACACATAACAGGAAAGAGTACAGAGTGTAGATAACTCATGCAAAATAAAACAAAGACATGGCAACTCTGTGTCACTGCAAGGTCAATTATAAACATTTTGTCAGTGGTTATGCTGTGAAAATAAAAAAAATAGAGGCAGTGGAACTACAGAGTTGTCAGATTTCTAGAGAACCACAGCTATGACAGACGGAGATTTTAAATAAGCAGGAATAAAAACAGAGTAGATATGCAGTAAAACAAGGCCACATATTGTACATGGCTTTTGAAAGAAAAATATTAAATACCTTGTAAATATTTGATATACTTTTCAACATTTGACAAACATGTTTTGTGACAGAACTGGTTATAGCCGCTGGAACGATGCTCCTCAGTGCAGTTTTAATCACCAGAGCTATTCCACACTTAAGCCATCCACATGGGAAAAAGTGTGCCTTACAAAAATGAGGGAAATCTTTCCAAAAAGCCAGGATCCTTTTAATTTAATTGATTAATTAATTTATTTAAATTATTTATTTCAATAATTTATTATAATTAGTTATTTATGCTATCTCAGAAGGTTTTAATGCATATGAGTAGGGAATTGCTACCAGGAGCCCCAGGGCTCATTGTGCCTTGCACGGGCCAGGTTCTCAACAGGTTAAATGTCTTTATTTTGTCCAGTGGCAGTGAATGTGGCGTTGGTCATGTACAGCAGGAGACACTCACCCCGACAGGCCACACGAACATTGTGCTAATTGCAGCTCTGACGTGGGCATTGCTGCCAAGTTCTGCCACAAAGGGACTCCTGGGCCTCCTGAATTAGTAATCACCTCTGCTACCTTCAGCTTTAAGATTTTTTAGTGATCAAGTCCTAAGCAGGTTCTTAAAATTGACAAAAGTTTGATGCATTTTTAAAAATTCTGAAGTCTCAGTTTTTCTCTTTGTTGGCATACAGAAATGGACAACCCAAATGAACCAGTTCTCCTTTATTTTCACTGAATTTCCATTTCTAGTCTCAAGTGAAATGTAACACAGCTTCTTTCCACTCCTTTGCAGGGGCATGTTTATTTACACCTATTCAGTGAATTTAAAAATTGCAGCCTAAACTTTATGGTCTAGATGACGATGTCCTTCTGACTGATACCATTTCCAGCAGCTCGCGTGTTTGGCCCCAGCTCAGTAAAATGTGGTAATAAGGACTGACAGTCACTAGGAAAAAAAGGTCTTAATTTCTACCTGGAAAAAACAGATCTCGCTCTTCATTAGTGGCAGCTGGAGTCTCTCCAACCATTACAACATATCCCCCACTGCTTCTCTGATGTGACAGAAACCCTCAGAACAACAGGGTCTGGTTCTTTTTCACTCTGAAGGTCAGAAATCCAGGGTGTGAGCAAGCAGGTAGCCAATATTGACCAGAATAATTGTGAGAATACTCAGAATATTGGCAGTCATTAAGATTTGACCTAATGATGCAAAAAAAAACTTAATGTCCTAAATATCACATTAATTCTGAGATTCCATATGGATGATTTGCCAGCTGGGACTTGCAGAGAGTGAAGATTTCAGCCATCTATAAATTGTGCTTTATTCTTTGCCCATTTTCTACCCTTTCCCACCCCAGTCTGATTATCTTGGTTCAAGAGATCCTCCAGCATCCACTTCTTGTCCTGGATCTTCTGCAATGCCACTGAGATCGTGATTATAATTTTGCTTCCAAGTCAACTATTTCTTTTTTTCCACACCGTGCACAAATAGCATATGACTGTGCTTTGCAGAATAATTAATTCTCCATCAAATGGAAGTGAGTTTCGGCATCTCCCTTGGTTAGGAGCATCTTCAAATCTAATTTATGCTTTCTGAAGGTTTTGTGTCGGGCTCAGGTCTGGGAGGAACAACACATGGGCAGGCTATTCTTGTAATTAATTGTTTGCTTTCCCTGGCTGCTCTGAGAATCTGTTCTTTGTCCTGAGTGTGTGATAATGTCACGACTCTGAGGTTCTTTATAGCCATAGTGGCTAATGTACCTTAATGCATTTGTGCCTCAGAGCCCCCAGATGGGCTCCGAGCTGTGCTCTTGTTAACACAAACCAGAGCAGGCTGGGAGCAGCCGTGCTGATAACCACACATCCGAGGCCTCTCCTCGGGACTCTCCTCGTGCTGTTTCCGTGACCTCTCCTCTTCCCCTCACAGCCCAATCGCCCTTATTGCAGTCCCAAACATCTTGCATTCTCCAGTCTGTTGTTTCTAATCTCACGGTTTGTGCCTGCCTAGAATGTCATTGTTATAAACAGAGTCCTTCTGTTCCCAAAGCACCATGAGAGTGAGCGAGGAATCTTCTGAGGCTCTGGGACATTTAGGGTTCCTGATGAAGATAACCATAACTTCCAGGTGTGAGGGGCTGGCTTTGTATATGGAGCAAGGCAGTGTTCAAATGTAGCACAGGAACAGCAACATTTGAAGAATTCGCTGCTATTTTTGCCCTTTTGAAATGCTTGGTTTCAAGCACTGGATGATAATTGGATAATTGGTTTAATTTTTGTTTAAAATCGTCACCACTGGGATCCCAGCTAACAAAAAGCACCACGTGGGGAAGTTGAACACCCCAGGCCCCCGGGAGGATGCAGCCCTTCCATCCACACCCCTGCCCAACGTGGTTCCCACCTGAGAGCACAAGGGCCAAGATTCCACCCAGCCTCAGCGCCTGGGGGTGCTTTAGGAGAAATAGAAGAGGCTCCCAGTGATGCTTGCTCACCTTCCCAGCACCTGAGGCTTAGAATTCCTCAGATCTCTAGCAAATATTCATTCTGTAGGTGCAGTGAGTCAGATGCACCCAAATCCACATTGTCAATAGGTGCATTTGATCTCTTTGACCATTTTCTTCACAATTTAACCCAAACCGACCTCTAATACTAACCAAAAGCTTGTAGAATCATCCATCCTCACTAAAAAGAACCTCATTTCTGACATCTCCCAGTTTAAACAGATGGGAAGGACAGCAAGAAAGGGAATTTCACCGAACTGATTAACCAGAGTCATCAAAATAAAACTGGCAGGCTATTCAAAGTTAGCTGGGGGGAAAAGCAAGGCAAGGAAGAGAAGGACTCCAGGCAGGAGAAAGGAAACACATGGTGGGATGAAAGAGGAGGGGGTTTAAGCAAGTGATCTTTTGTCAGCAAAAGCAGAGAACATAAAACTAGAGAATATCATGGGATCATCAGAATGGCAGCTGGACGTCCTTATCACTCACACTATAACAGCTTTTAAAAGGGTGGAAAAATCCTAACTGAATAACCATTCCTTTTTTATTTTTTTTTTAACAGAGCATATGACTTTCACATTCAGAGGTTTCATTATAACCTCTGGCAACCAAGTGCTAATGGGTTCAGTTTTCATGTCTGCACTTCAGAGTGAAAAAAAGGTCAGAAATGAGTTGCATTTTTCCTATTCTCATTTAAAAGAAGTGATATTTTGACTTGTAAGGAGCCAAGTGCAGTTCACGTGCTCGGTTTCCTCTGTGCCGCACATAAAAACAGGAAAAGCCAGTCTTTTGGCCGTGCTTCTTTTTACTGTTGGTTGTTTGACATGTTTTTCTATTCCAATTCACAGCAGGGAGCGTTTATCTCCGTTATGAAAACCAGTTGGGCCATTGTTAGGAGAGAGAGCTGCACTTCCCCAGGAGGAAGTCAAGTGTCTGTGCAGTGTGGTAGGAAGGCATTGTGCAGTGCCAGCCAACGTGTGCTGCTGCTGGGGGACCCTGTGCCTTCTGAACAAGAAACGTCAGCTCTGTTCACCTCAAAAAAGCAAATATTGCATCTTAAGGTTTCTTTTTTACCTCCTCTTTCCTTCCAAAACTGTAAGAAATGCAGTGGTTTTTTATTAATTTTTTTTTCAGTCCTAGCATTGAAAGCTCACTTTGCCATTTTTCCCCCCAGCACAAATTCCTTAAACATTCATGTCAAACACAGTCAAAATGGTTTATCAGTTCATTCAAAATTAAGCCATGGGCTGATTTGCTTCGTCCAGTCAGTCTTTTGGCCAGAGCTTGGGTGACATTTCACCCTTGAGAAAACCCATAAATGAAACCCATTCCAGGTAGAATAAATGTGACTTCATCTGTCTAGATCAAATAATATTTTAAGTATCATCCAAATCATTCATCAAGGATAGAAAGCTCAGGCTGTGTGATATTTCAAAGGGGACCTCAGTCAGGAATCTGTTCTATTTAGCAACATTCTGATCTGAAGTCAAACTTTGCATGATGTTATTGTTAAAAGTGGAATGGAGAACACAGAAAGTAAGATCTTCATCTTGATTTGTATTGTATGACTTGGTCATATATCTGGTAGTGTTTAAAATACATAATTTAATTATTCTGCTTTCTTTTAAAGTAATTATACTCAGTGTATTGGATTGTTATGGTTGGTTAATTTATTGGGTTAATCAAATTATCGTGTAATCCTGTATTTATTATTATTAATATTTCTCTTGGATGGGTATTTGTTTTTATACATGGCTTACAAGCCAATAACAATAGTTTAAAGGCTAGAAAGCAAAATAAAGATAAACCATAACTGAATTCTCACCTTTTAAACTGCTAGTCCAATGCTTCAATTTGTGCACTTGCTTTTGGGCTCAGTTTGACCTTTGTAAAATATACAAAAGCAGGAGAGCAGACTGCAGAGTTCATCTTCAGAGCTCATCTTCAGAGTTCTGCCTTGTGGCCTGGGATTCTCTAAAACAGTGGCTCTTCAATGGATGTTTTAGTGCAAGTTTTTAGTGCAAGGGCTGCGAATTGCCTGTGAAATTTCCCTTGTTCCTTATGACATTCGTTCTTTTATTAAGTCCTCAAAAATTCAGTGTACTGGATTGCCTCTGTGGGAAAAATATTGATTCCAAGAGATCTCACCAAGAGAAAAAGCTCATTGAACGTAGCTCTTCAGATCTGGCTGAGGCAAAACAGCAGTGCAAGACAAAGAATTGGTTCTAATGAAAAAAAAATACAAAGCAAACAAATTCCAGATAGGGGGTATTTTTTAGTTTGTTTCCCTAAGACTTAAGAATTCCATATAGCAAGAATTATAAACTTCCTCATCAAACTGTATTAAAGGTCCAAAGTCCATTTCAGACTTGAACTCCTTCATGTTCCAGTTATTTTTATCTGAAGTTATGCAGGACTGTGTCCATGGATAAATTGTCTAATAGTATTAAAAGCAGATATCCAGCATTTAAAACATCCACTGACATCCACTTCATGGTACAAAAATAAAAAAACATTTTGCTAACTCTTGACACAATGTACAGTATAGTTTTTTGGATTGTATGCACTGGAGGTGTGCAGTTTCTGCACAGTTTCTTGCTTATAAAACTTACCTTGAGATAGAAGGGGCAAAAGTTTGGGACTGAAGTACTTCCATTTTTAATTCTGGAATAGAAAGGACCTTGAAATCTTGGAATATTTATATGGCTAAAACACTTCTGTATTGATACAAATCATGTTGCAGTCTAAGATGGTAAGATTTAATTTATTGGTCGAGGGGTATAATTAATACAAGGGTTCAGTGCTTTCCAGGAGAAGAAATTCATTCCCTGGCAATGGATAAGTTCCAAAAACATTTTGAAAGGGAGATCAAAGTGATTTTGCTGCCTTGCTAGGTTTGCATCCATTAGCAGAGGTTACTCCCAAGGAGCAAACACTTGCCTTTGAAATGGAGTAGACTGCCTCAGGTATCAGGTGTTTCCAAAAGCAGTCCCCATAGAGAAATACCAAAAAAATAATTCTCTATCTCCCATTTCCAGGGATATTAGTTTGTATATGAAGCCGTATTGTCCTAAAGTGTATTTCAGGAAGAAAGTCAAAATATTTCTAATAAGACTACTAAATCTATTTGCTTACTATCTGCTACCTCCTCCTGAGACTGCTTTTTTTCCTTGACACGAAAAAATTAATGAATAGTTCATCGGGCATCAGTATATTCTTCCTTCTTCTTAGAAGCTTTTCTTGGAGGGAGCTAAAAATTCTGCTGGGGCCTACAATGATATTCTCATGGACTTCAGAAATGGGTAGGTCACACAGGATTGAAATTACTTTGAATAGAAATTCAGGATAATACTGAGGAGTCATCACAGATATTTCATTGAAACTTGGAAAATAAAGAGGATACCCTTGAAGGTGAGAATATAAAACAAGTTATTGGTGTCATTATGAGGGACAACTGGGTGAAATTTCACTAACAAACACAATCACTGTTGTCTGTTTCCTGCCTCAAAAGCCATTCAAACATCTTCCCATTTTGAAAATAAGTAAATGAAGAAGTGTTCTAATCAACAAAAACCAGCTCTGACAGATTAGCTGTAGGTTCCATTAACAGACCCACAGTTGATCTTTAGCCTTCCATTTTTGCACTTCCTCCCCTGTATGCATTTTTATTGCTGGTGTTGCCTGCTCTAACCACCCATTAAAATCCACTGTCATATAAACTCCTTAACAAAACCCAGCAGAGCTTCTCCTGAGCCCATCGAATCCCTCTGGTGTTTGCCTGACTCGGTTCCATCTTGTCCCTGCTGTTATTTCTCGCTCAGGCAATAGCATCTGCAGGTCCCCTGTGCGAGACTGAGCAAACAGAGGGACAGTGCCTGTCCCCAGAGCCCTCGCAGCCTAAACACACCCATGGATGTAGGATTTGGATCTCCAGGATTGCCGTCTGTGGTGTGGTTTGCTTCAGAAGGCCAGGACGGAGACGAGAGACTTCTGGATTTTGGTCTTAGAGCATGGGGTTTATTATAATAAAGTGTGGGAGTAGAAGACCTGCTATGAGCCGCCAGGTGCAGCTCAGAGGAGGTCAGAGAGGTGAGAGAGAGAGAAGTACAGCATACGGAATACAGAATAGGGAATACAGAATACGGAATGCCGTGGTTGTCACTTACAATACAATAAATTATGTTCTGTGCTGAATATTCTAATTTTCACTAACCGATCTAGAACAAGATACAAATTCTATAGCATTTACACACAGCCTATGAGAGTCATTGTATTACCATACGGCGTTACATTTTAATCCCTAAAAACTGCTTTTTGTACTCTCTGCTTAAGTTGGTAGGGTCTGCTCTGACCCTTGGACCTGGTGCAAGCAGAGAGTATTGTCTAATCAAGGAGTGGATTACCTTCAGTGGCCATACCATTGTTTTCCCAGTTACTTAGTAACTGGGGTTTGGTATCTCAAAGCTTGTCTTCATTTCAATCTCGCTTATAGTTTCTATACTCTCAGCATCTTTTGCCAGCTAATCATATTTATAAGGCTTTCCTATTTCATCCTCCCCAACACGTGGGGACGGAGCATGAGGATGGAGCTCTGCACTGATTCCACCTGAGCTCACACTGCAGGAGGCTGGGGGAAAGAAGCTGCTCTTTCTGCTGCCCTTCCCAAATCCCTTCCACAAACTCTCACATGGTGATGGAAATTTTCTTGTATTTGCAGTTGTTATGTTGTCCTTGCTTGGGTTTCTGTGATTTTTCTGTGATTTTTCTGTGATTGGTGATTTTCTCGCCACGAAGCCGATCCCAGTTCCTTTCTGTGCTGTTGGAATGCAGCTCGCCAGGCTGATGGGCCTTGGGGGTTATTATTACCTCATAACTGCAGATTCTGTACCAAAGATTCTCAAAACCAGAGCAACCTGACCTGACTTTGACATTAGCCCTGAGCTAACAAGGGATTGAGCTGCACTTCCACCCTGCAGGAGCGTACAGTTCTGTTCTCAGTGGTGACTAAGTCACTTCATTCTCACACTTTTTTATAGCTTTGGCAGAACATCATCTAATTCTGAGGGAGCTAATGTTACCCATTCTGGAATTTTTAACTGAAGACAAACTTCGGAGCAACATTTTCTTTAGGAGCACTTCTGTCACTGCTTCGTATTCTCTCCTCTCTTTTTTCTTTTTTCCACTCTCATTCTTCATTATCAAGGAAGTTAAAGAAAAGGAGACCTTTTCATCCTCTTACTCTTGTCACTGTTCCTCACCTGAAGCCCCGAGTTGTGTCCCCAAGAGCCTTTTGTGCAAGGCTCACGCAGGGGGTAATGGTTTCAGGTGGGCAACAAGCAGTGGGAATAGATGGAATCCCAGGAAACAAAGATACAATTCCGATGTGAATCCGTCTCCAGAAAGAATGCAAAGAAAATATTTCCAATGCAAACATTTTTTCAGTGAAACCTCATGGTCATGATGTCAAAGGCCCAAAAGTCAGAAGTTTCAGCAGAAGGGTTTCCACAGTAACTCTCAACTTGGCTGGTTTGTTACGTCGTTTATTAAAATTTAGCTTTTGAGTCTATCTCCCATCCTGATTTGCTGCAGTGGATCTGAGTTAATGTCTGAGTAAAAAGTTTGTATTCTCAATTTCTGTCACAAAGCCACCTGCGTTAGGCCCCATGGCTTTAGTTTGCAAACTGTGAGCGCAGGTATGTTAAAAAAAAAAATGACCAGAAATGAAGTTTCTCTGTGAACACTGATTTGAGCTTTCTGAATTTCCAGGTGTGAAAAACATCTACAGTTATGTTACATGAATAGAAAGCTTTTGTACTAAGTTTTTCATTCAATACTTTTGGGGTTTTAATTCTAGGGTGCTATTTTACTGCATGGTATTTTCTTTAGATTAAGGAAAAAAACCCAAAAAAACTACCAAAAAACCCCCAAAACAACAACAACAACAAAACAAAAACAAAAACAAAAAAACCCCCAAAAAACCCCCAAACAAAACAAAAACAACCCAAAAACCAAAAAGCAAAAACACACATAAAAATTGCAGTCCCCTGAACTTTATTGCAAGAGGCAAGATAGATCGGGCAAAGGAGGCTGCAGTAATGAATACATTGTAATGTGAACTTTCTCCATTCTCTGCTGAATACTGTGCAGAATATAATATCTGAATGTATTTTCACTCATTTGGAATACTCAGCAATCCTGATATGTTTATGCATAGAGGCTTAAACTGAGTTTGTGCAGGTACCTAACATAAGGCATTTCCTAAACACTCTTGGTTGATGGTGCCACCCTAACATTATTTTAAAAATTTTTATCAATCGTTTTTATTTCTGGAATGCATTTGCTGTTGTTCAATAAACAAAGATTAACCTTAGCAGGAATGACACAGTGACATCCTATCCTCGGTTCAAACTTCAGTTGTAAAACTGTTGTGTGGACCAACACCAAAGGAGATGCAAACACAAACTTTTATATAAAAATGTTTTACTCTTTCCTGTCTTACCAGAATCCATTGCAATGGAAAGCAGGAAACTTTCTGCAAAGATCTGGTTTTTAGAGATCTGTCTCCAATACAGGTGTGACTGCTGGTGTTCTTGATTCTTTTGTTTTGAACAACCCGCGAGATGACCATGAGATTGCTGTTTTAGAGGTGAGACATGAACTACAAGAAAATAGTGTTAAATCTGAAAAGAAGAACAAAAACATGCCCTTCCCCCCCAAAAAGAAAAAAATTAAAAATTGTAAATTTGACACACTGTGCCTGTGATTTGGGGGAGCTTGGTGGGAGATAGACCTGGCACCACATGTGGTTCTGAATGCAGCATTAACGCTCTGGTTTGGGAGGAGTCAGATTTATTAATTATTTGTGTAGTTGGAGCTTTGTGTGCTGGGCAGCGCATCCTGCTCTCGTTAGTGTTAATTGCAATAGGAAATAGGTAAATAACCCCCATCTACTGCCTAGGCAATCTGCCTCTAGCAGCATGAGTTTCTAGAAAACAAAATTAAATCATCTATGCAATAAGAGAAAATGCTTACAACTTGACTTTATTTCACCTTAGATCTCAGTGCTTTCAGAAATGTTAAACTGCTTGATATTAATCAAACCAAGCTGGTTAAATTTGCTTTTTAGATACCTAAAATTGAGCTTTCTTTTATAGCTTGCAATATTGTTTTTTGGGAAGATAAAGTTTTGAGAACCTTTGACTGATCTGTAGTAAAATATTTTACTGCAATTTCATTTGCCTGAACAAATATTTGTAGAACATTAACAGAAATTTATGGCATAAATTTCCAAGCCTATCTAATAATTTCATGTACAAATATTTATATACATGGTCCCAAGGAAGTTAAAAATGTAATGTTTTTATAGAAAATATACAATACAGCATATACTCTCCATACAGTATATATTACCTAAAATGAGGGAGAAGTTTCTTTCAGTAGCTCCAAGAAAATAGCTTTCATTTAAAATACAGCTGATCAATGTTAGCAAACTGAAACTTTATTTCATAGTACTGATACACCAAGAAATTCAAATACAGAATTAAGGAGGTGCTTTTGGTGGAGATTAGAAAATAGTGACTGCAACTGTAGGAGCTCTGTGTGTCAGAGGGCAGCCTTTGGTCACTCAACCTTCGGTCCCACACATCATCCATTCAGATTTATTACTTTTCACGGTGAACAGTCAGAGGCTGCAACTCACTGAGTATTTGGGGAGAAGTTTGTGATGCAAGTTAAGCCCTGATTTGGCTCCTTGCATTGAGCTCTAGTTGTTAAAATCTAAAGCTGAGCTCAACTTGCTCTGACCCTCAGTGAGGAGTGTGCCAGAGCCCTGAGCTCAGCCTAAGATGAGTTCTGTCTTGCATAGAATGTAAATAATCCTTATGGATTATTCTATATTTTCTATAAATAATAATAGAAACATGAATAATTTTCTATTCTATATTTTCTGTCAATAATCCCTATGGAAGCAAGCTCCCAGCCAGCCAATTCCAGTGCTCTGATTCTCAAGTCAGCACAGGCTCTTTGCTGATTTGCTCTCCTTCCCTGCCAGACGCAGGTACAGCCCTCGGTTCTCCACCCTGCCAGGCTCACCTGGTTTTTCCCAAGCTGTCAGACACCTGTGGGGTCCCTGAGCTGGAGGAGCCAGGCAGGCTGGGGCTGAGCAGCTCAAAGCCCTCCAGGGCTGATGGGCAGCTCCTGCTCCAGCTGCACAACCCTCACAGAGCTGTGACAGTCTCACTCCAGTGCCCAGGAAAATAATGGAAAAAAATATTCTGGGGGGTGTTGAAAATCACCTGGAGGACAGCACAGTGATGGGTCAGAGTCAGCACAGCTTCGTGAGGGGAAAGTTCTGCTTGTCAAAGCTGATTTCCTTCTGTGACAGGGTGACCCACCTGGCTGATCAGGAAAGCCAGAAGATCAATCTCTTTGGGTTTCAGCAAAGATTTGATGTTGTTCCTCCCAGGACCCTTCTGGGCAATCTGTCCAGCCCCCAGCTGGATGAACACATCATGGGATGGGTGAGGAACAGGCTCAGGGGTTGGGCACAAAGGGTGACAGTGGCTGGGGTGGCACCAGGCTGGGCTGGTCACTGCTGGGGCTCTGCAGGGCTCCATCCCCGGCCCTGTGCTCTCATTGATCCATCCTTGTTCATGGCCTGGCTGCAGCACTGAGGGAACACTGAGGCACTTTTCGAAGACACTAAGCTGGGAGCAGCTCTGGGCTCCCTCCATGGCAGAGAGGCCCTGCAGAGAGCCCTGGACAGGTCAGGGCTGGGCAGGCACCGAGCATGTGGAGTTCAGCAAGGGACAGTGCTGATCCTGCCCTGGGATGGCAGCCCTGGGTGTGACAGACTGGGGAAGGTGAGGCTGCAAAGCTGTGCCAGGGAAAGGCACCTGGGGGTCCTGGGCCATGGCCAGCTGGACATGAGGCAGCAGTGCCTGAGCCACGAGGGACATCCCTGTCCTGGGGACACCAGGCCAGCATGGCCGCGCCAGGGAGGGATTGTCCTGCTCTGCCCTGGGCTGGGGCGGCCTCACCCAAAACATTGGGGGAAGTTTGGGTGCCACAATAGCAGAAGACATGAAGCCATCAGAGAGTGTCCAAAGGAGGGCACGAGGATGGTGCAGGGCCTGCAGGGAAAGCTTGTGAGGAGCGGCTGAGGGCACTCGGTGTGTTCAGCTGCAGGAGACTGAGGGCAGACATGGCAGCCACAGCTCCTGGGGAGGGAAGAGGAGGGGCAGGCCCTGAGCTCTGCTCTCTGGGACAGGGACAGGGCCTGGGAATGGCCTGAATAGTGTCAGCAATTTAATGCCTTTTTTCACAGTGATTCTGACTGTGTGACCAGGTCAAATGCTGTCATCTGTTGTAGGAAGAGCCTGAGCAGCCTTAATTCTGATGGTGATATTCCTTTAACCTCAGTGTGTGTTTATTGATCGTTAATCTAACCAACTGTTGGATTTTTATACAGTAAAAGTGCAGTTAGTGCTCTTGGTAGGAATTTGAAAACAGTGGAAGGAGATAGCCAAGGACTGTCCAGGAGAAAAATTCATAGTTACCGGGAGATGTTCATATTCATACGAAATCTTCTGGCTTGGAGGTGTGGAGAACCTAATTCTGATTTTTCACAGGGCTGCTCAAGGTTAACACCAGGTTATTCTTGAGGATTTCAAGATTTTAGACTGTGATTACTGTTGAGTTTCTTTTAAATCAGAACTGAGCAGAGTAATCTGAATATACCTCTTACGAATGAGTTCAGGACTGTGACGTTGGGCAAAAGAAATAACCCTAAACACTTTGAGGACCATTAACTTTAATGTTTGCCTGATTATGAAAGAATAGCCCAGGCTCTTTGTCCAGGCTTTACAGTGTATTTCTTTAGCAGTGCGATGGCTTTCATTTGGAAATATTAAAAGGCTCAAAGTGAAGAAGCGCTGCTATAATGCACATTTAATTCTTGAATGGAAAACACCTCACTTTACATCCCATCTCAGATTAGCAAAGGCAAGTGTTATGGGATAGAGCAAAGTCTGCATGAAATCAGTTGCTTATTTTTTTAATGTATTTAGGCTCCTGACATAGTCTGTAAGAGTTGATGGCTTGTTTATTTTTGCCCCATACAAGATATAAATGTAATAGTTTTGCTTCACAAACCCAGGATTATCCCAGGTAACGTTCACGAGAGCAATCAGTCTGATTTTCTTCCCAAAGCCAAGCATCTACACCTTTTTTCAATCATGTTTGATTTGTTTTTTCAATACTCTGTAGAAACCTGACTTCTCACAGATACATCTGATTTGCCTGTCCCTCATTCAAAAATCCCACATTTGACCATACTCTTCTCTGCAAGGGTTAATTTCGCCTCTCTAATATTATATGGCTCTATCAGTTATTAATGCAGCCAACTCATAACACAGTTTAGGGGGTACTGGCCTTGGAAGAACTTTCCAGGAGACCAATATATCAAATCAATTCTGGAGTCCCTTGACCTCAGGATAGAATTACAGGTTTATAATTTACTCAACACTTACATGACCCAGAGAACAAAGGATTGCCAAGTCAGTCAAAACTAAATTACTCCTGACCTTAAATTAGTCATTTTCATGCTATTAAAACTATGGCTAAATCACTCTTCAGAGATCCTTCTAAGCTTATAAATCAGGTTTGTATTTTTCCATATTTATGCTTGCAACCTAGAACTATGTATATACTTTAATGAATGTTTAATTATTTTCTGAAAGTTACCAAAGAGCTTAATCCATGGAACTGTATTAAATGTGGGTTTTTATACATATATGTGTCTGTCTCCAAAATGCCCAGTTTTCTTGTGAATAATATGAAAACATGTAATTAAATCATTAATTTCTTTTAATTGCATAATCAGGCTGCCATGTTGCCAACTTTAATTTGGAATATAGCTTGATAGCTGTCCACAGCCTCGGTGCTCAGGGAAATAACTCATGCACAGAACTACTTGGATGTGGGTTTGCAGATTCAAGCCCTTCATTAATTCTGAACAGATCTTGGCCTCTGCAGGTATTTCTCCTCAGTCATTTGGAGAGTGAGTGAGTTCCTCATTCCCCAACTACTTCCATTAAAGAGCTATTTTGGAAGGTGTAGGAGAGGTGTGTAAACACTTCCAAGGTTTAATTTTTACAGCTGCCAGGAATGGAAACTGCAGTTTCAAAACGTGACCTGAGGCATCTGAAAAACAGCACACAGAGATCAAGTTTTTTGGTTTTTTTTAAACTTCCTGTGCATTTTCAAGAGTCCCCATAGTCTGTAAGTGTCCATTATCAGTTATCTTGATTATACTTGTGACACTTTATAATTCAGGGAAATTATCAGCTGTCACTCAGCTCATCAGACACAGGTGATTGTTCTACAGAGAACACATTTAAAGCTGGGTTTGGGTGGAATAAAATGGTTTTATTTCCCCTGCAGTTCTCATGGCACGAGCCTTGAACATTTGAGAAAGGTTGAAGTGATGATAATAGGAATTTTAAGACTGGGAGAAGAGATTAAAACTTGAGATGATGAGGCTTCATGGTTGAGAAGACTGGTAATAGAAGAGATGAATTATTTCGTTAAATGTGAAGTAGATCATGTTCAAAAATGTTGCTGATTCCTGGTTTGTCAGCCTCTGCTTCGTGCCATGTGGAGTGAGGTACCTTTGATTCATGGAGTGTTGTGTAAACGTCTCTTGATTTCTATCTGTTCTGGTTTGCACTTCTGCCCTGAGGTTTGCTTTGAGTTTCAGGTTTGGGCAAACTGAAATTGTCAAAGAAAATTCACTTTAAATTGCAGCCTTTCAAGTGGTTTTGTTTTGAATCCATGCCAAACCTGAGATTTTACATAGTTTCTTTTTGCATAGAAGCCAAGTAAAAAGATAAATTGTGTCGAGCCCCTTTGGAATGGGGTTGAAGTTTATAGGTTTGTGAACTTTTAGAAAACTACACCTATAATTCATTATCAAACCAGTTCAATGTTGTGAGGACTTGCTGGAGGACAGCAGAATGCTGGGAAACTTCCATGCAAGAGAACTTACTTAGAGGAGAAGGAGAATGTTCTTATTTCAGCTCCGAATGGACAGATGATCATGACCTATTGCACTTTTTTGAGCACTGAAATTTTGGGCTCCGATGTGTGAATGCTTGAGCTGCCACCTCATCTCTGCAGTGAGATGCTTCAGATCCAGAGCAAAGCCAGCGGCTCAAGGAGAAGATAAAGCTGATTTGAGGCAATAGCTATGTGTCTGTTGCTTGGATAAAAACATAATTCCACCATCATTCCCAGTTTTTATTTCATTCTTACACAGAGCTTCCAAGAGGAGCTCTCAGATTGTTGTCAGAGAATGATCAGGGGAAATGTGTCAAATGGGATAAAGATCCCCTTGTTTTTTGGGTTTTCATTGTTTGAGCATATTTCTGTATCTAGATCTTTAAAACAGCCTTCAGCAGTGCTAACATAATTAATTGTTTGTATCAAGTGTTCTAATTACAGCAATTCAGGTGGTTAGCCACCTAAATGAGTGTGTAATTATTTAGAAACACTTTTGATTGCAGTACTGGCATCCTCGAGGCCCAATTAAAAAAAAAACACACACACAAAATCAAACCCCAAAGGTCGAGACTTTGAAGCACTAATAGCTATTTTCCTGTTAATTAGATCACCTCATATGCACTCAATAGTAAATAGCAATCTTTTGCTTCGATCAGATATTCATTTGCTAATAACTTTCAGTGAACAAAGAGCTGATGATCTTTCAAGGGAAGAAAAAAAAACACTTTAAAAAGGAGTTTTTCATGAGAAAACTTTGACAGACAGAGGGGGTTTTATTAATTTAATTTTGTAACAGAAGGAGTGAGAACAAAACTCACTCGATGGAGGCAGAATTCAGGACCTTATTAGTGGAAAATTGTCAAAGTCCATTCCCATATTCGAACTGAGTCTTCCCAGGGTGATTTGCTGTTTGATGGGACTCACAGCATGGATATGCCATTCGTTAATAATATCCTGAAAAGCAGTTTACACCTTCTCTGAGACACGTGCTCTTCATTCTGCACCAGGTGATGCAGTGCAGGGCTTGTCTTGAGGGAAGAGTCCCAGCTACAGGGAGGAGAGAGGGCATAAACCAGATAAAAAATATTCATTTTATAGGAGGATAAAACATTTCCTTTTTGGAATAAAAAGTGTATTTAAAATGATGGGGGAGGGGAATTGAAGAATATCATTTCAGGCTCCAATGCTTTCAGAATCTTTTGTTTCATAATGACTTTTAAAGTACTTTTCCTTTGTGTTAGGATGGAAACAAAGACAGGAAAATCAGAATTCCCCAGAGCATGAAGGCACAGATTTCCTCACTTACATTGAAAACAGAATTTTTCCTGTTCTTTAATAGTAAGTCACAAGCAATTGGTATATGAACACTTTCCTTCTGTTCATCCACTGGCTGAGCTAAAGGTCTGCCAGAAAAATAAAAACGCCAAGAGATAGCATCTTTTCCTGAAAGTAAAGAAAAAATGCACAACCTTTGAACAGAAAGCAGTTTCTCAATGAGCAAGTGACATCTCTTGAAATAAGGAGCTCAGCAAAACTTCTGGTTTCTGGGATTGTTTTCACAAGTGATGTTTGCAACTCTTAGCAAGATATTTATTTCTGTAGTAAACTATTGATAAGCACTGCATATTTTCAGTATTAGGCAAGTGAGACCTGTAGGATTTTTATGCATGTTCTTACATGAAATACAGGGTGGAAAAATAATACGTGTCTGTGGTCACGTAAAGTTCCCCGGGAGGTTCTAAGAGTACGATCGCAGTTGTCTGCGAAATAGTTCATGCAGACTAATTTTTTTTTTTCTTTTTTAATTAAGATATATGATTTTTGTCTGGTTTTGAAATGGCAGTTCCTCCGGTGGCAAAGCAATATCCTTGCACGTGGGCTTGTAGAAACTGGTGCTGGAGCTCAGAATGGGTTGTGATATAAGTTTGCAAGGACTTTGTGAGAATATCTGTGGTTTTGAGAACACCTTTGAAAGGCAGATCTGCAGGTGATCAAATAGGAGATCAGTTTTAGTGCCGATTTCCAAGGGTCTTTCCTGCTGGTATAAAGTGTTGTTGTGTCCTCACAGCACAGTGTTTGTGAGTCCCTGGGTGTGGGATGTCAATCACTGAAATTTGCCATCTCCAAAGAACATGACCTGGCCCTCCACTCATATTTTGGATCAAGCTTTGGGACACAACAACAATTTTAGAGCAGCAGTCTGTGTCCAGCTCTGGGTCCAGGTGATGCATCCAGGGGATGCTCAGCATTTCTTGCCATGGTGTGCAGGGCCCTGTGATGCTCTGCTGAGTCCTCCTGTGGGGATCTCCTCAGGATCACAGCTGCCACTGAATATCTTTTGCCTTTGGGAGCTGACAGTGACCAGGACTTTTATTTCTCTGTGCCCTGCACCTCTGGGAGTGATTAGGATTTATTTCCTCTACTCTGTCTCCTCACCAGAGCATCTTAAGACTCCAGCCCTGTTCTGTATTTTCCTTCCATCACCTCTTTATGGCCTTTTTCAGTTCCTGACTGATCCTGCTCCTTTGTGTTCCTGAATTGGGCATTTTCAAAAGCTGCTCATAATTGTGCTGTGATGTTCATGCTCCAGCACCTGCCATCGTCACAGGGCTTTTTGTGCTGCTTTTCCCTTCCTAACTCTCCCACACACAGACCTTCCCATTCATTCCCCATTCCTGCCAGTCTGAGCATTTCCATTATGAATCTCTGTAATTACTGGTAGCATGATTTAAACCATGGGCAGAAAAATAATGAAGAAAAAAAAGTTGTCGAACTTCAGTCTCCTCCTGCAATTGCACAGAGAGCAGTACTGTCCTCTCTCTTCCCTGCACCAGAGCCTGGTGTCCCTGCCAGGCCATGGGCACTGCTTCTGGCACCCCTGAAGGTCTCTGGAATAAAGACAGGGCTGGAAAAGGCTAAAATTGCTCTGCTACTCCACTTGGAGAGAGGAGCCTAGAGCTGAATAATGACAGATTTAAATAAAAAATAAGGCACTTTTTAACAGTATATAAAGGTCTTTCTATCAAGGCCAGATGCCTTTCTGGAAAGTTACTTTAGTCCTACACAAGGTTTTTGGCTCAGGGCAAGGGCAGCTGTGTGAAATGCAATCCCTGCGCTGCTGAGGAGGT
Organism: Acanthiza pusilla; assembly: GCA_036630365.1. NCBI lineage: Eukaryota > Metazoa > Chordata > Aves > Passeriformes > Acanthizidae > Acanthiza > Acanthiza pusilla. The sequence continues at coordinate 4,351,658 of JAXCHO010000070.1, read as the reverse complement.
CACATCTCTGATCTAATGGCCCTGTTGGGGTCAGAGGCTGTGGGTGTCCTGCACTGCTGAGTGTCTGGGAGCAGGGAATGGATTCCTGCAGGATGGCTCAGGTGCTCAGGGCAGGAGGAGCTGCTGTAGGTGCAGAAGGGAGAATGCTCTGGGAAAGCCTCTGCTCCGGGGTCAGTGCCATGGAGGTTCAGCCAAGCCTGCAGCATCCCTTGTTTCTTATCACCACTGAGGGATAAACACAGTGTCACTGCTCTGTTTTCCTTCTCTGCTGAGTTAGTCTATAAATAAAATACAGCTTCATTTAGGACTGCTAATTGCCTTAAAATCCCCATGACACCTCCCTGACTTAGACAGGTTTTACACCTATTTTATAGACATATAAACTCCAGCCCAGCCAGGTAAAAGAACTCGAACAAGATCACCCAGAAACACAGAGGCCAGTTAAATCAATCAGCTCAAGAACCCAGGAGCTGTGTTTCCATAGCCCCTGCTGCAACTACTAAATCACAAGAACTCCTAAGGAAAGATCCTGCCAAAAGCCACTGGTTTTTGTTTTTTAAAACCACAAGAAGCATTTTGCTTAATCCCACAGGGTCTCTCCCTAGTGCTTGGTGCAGATTAATTAATTATGTATTTTTAAAAAGAAATGTAAAGCCTTGGGCAACCCAAAAGCCATTGAAATTTTAATTCTCGGAACTATTCCCTGACTTGACTGTTATCCAGTTCCTATTCAGGCAAGATAGGAATTAAGATTAATGACCCCAAACAAACTGGTATTTCAGAGAATCAGTCTTTGCCAGGCATTATATTCTCATGACAGAAAATCATTGAGGCATAAATACAGCGCTCAGTCATTGGTGTATATTAACAACACCACGTTGTTCCCAGAAATGTTGAATACAGTGAAGAGGAAAATGAAGTCTTAAAGTTCATTAATTTTGGTGGCGGTGTTTTTTTAAAGTGAGCAGAGCAGAACCTGTGGAATAAGGCTGTCCCGTTCTGTGCTGTACTGATGGGAAGGATATTCATATTCCAGAAAAGCTTCTCTGAGGAGCTGTTTGGGCTTGGTGATGGCTCTCTCTGCGGTGTCTTTCACCAGCTAGATGTTCTGTAGGCTTTTTTTTTTAAATAAGAATTGATGAAGACCAAGTTTTAAGGAGAGAGAAGTTAAAAAACAAAAAAAAAAACCCCAAATTAGCTGCTAGGACCATTGAGTGTTGCATAGGTGGGGTAAAAATGTGTCATTATCTGCCAAGAAGGAGTTTGTGGCTTGAGTGTGTTTTCTCAATAAATGAGAACTGACATGGAGACAGGAGCATTTCACCTGTCCTGGCACCAGAAGCAGTGATGGTCAGTGCTGACACAGGAAGTTTTTGGGGCAATTCCTAGAAGCTGTTTGCTCAGAAGAAAAAAAAAAAGAAAAAGAAAAAGAAAAAAGAAAAAGAAAAAAGAAAAAGGAAAAGAAAAAGAAAAAGAAAAAGAAAAAGAAAAAGAAAAAGAAAAAGAAAAAGAAAAAGAAAAAGAAAAAGAAAAAAGAAAATCTTTCTGTGTTTGCATTTCCACACTGAAAAGACATCTCTGTGACATCATCTTGTTTGTTCTGACATTGCAGAAAGAGTGGAAGAAATAAAATGGCAGAAAGGGGACCAGGGACTTTTATTTTGCTGCCAACAAAAAATAGAGGAAAGATGTGCCCACAATATCCAATGGCTACTGTAGTTCTCAGAGACAGTTCAGCAGATGAGTTGTTGTTCAAGGGCAGTTGGGCTCCCAGACACAAGAGCATTCTGTAGTAAGCTTAATTACTCATTTTAATTATGCATTTTAATTAGCAGGGGACTAACACAGTGCTTTTCTCCCACTTTCTCAATAAACCCACTTTGTAACACTACAGAACAAACTTGTAACTGAAAACTCCAACTGTCTGCGGCCGAGAAAAACAACTCCGAGTTCAGGGGCTTTTCCTCTTCACGAAATCACGTTCAGTGAGCAGGTTACATCCAGCTCTGATCATTTTCAGGAGCTTTTTCTGACTTTATTCTGTTCCTGGAGAACGTGAAGAGATCACCCTGCGCTGCTGCTTCTCCCAGTGGTGTTTGCTTTGCCAAGATATTGTCTGGCTGCTGTTCCCTCCAAAGGATGTCCTAGCTCTTCCTCTTCTGGCACTTTCTGCTCGGAGCTGTCCTGTCCCTGCCCTGTCCTCGCTGTCCCTGCTGTAGGAAATCTGCTTTCTTTCCCATTCCCTTCAGGGAAGGCCAGGCTAGAGGGGCAGGTAGAAGCAGAGCTGTGTTCTGGAAGGAATTCAGAGTATTTGGGATGGTTGGGTGGGTGAAGACAGCAAAAGCCACCAAATCTTCAGCAGAACAACAGATCCCAGACAGCAGCCCCTCACAAACTGAGCTCTCTCTCTCTGTGCTCTTTCCTGCCTGGGACTGTACCTGCTGAGGGGAGATTTGCAGAGTCTGCAGCATTCCTTCCCAAGCTGAGGCTGTCAGCAGAGTAGGAGAAGCCAAATAGGCCTCCAGGCTGCTCTACTTTGAGGGGAGCCAATCCTAATTTATTTGTAGCTGTGAGCCAAACACGGGCTCACAAAGGTTCAGGTAAGGATATGGTTAGAAGAGAGATGAGGTAGGTTTAAGGTGGAGTTGTGATGAGGGATAAAGGCAAAAGGAAAGTTGTGCCAACATTTTCTGCAATGTTCCCTCAGGTTTCAGTGCAAACAGCATCTTATATAATTTCCATCCTGTAAGTGGTGGAAATGCTCCAGAAGTATCTGTTCTTTACAAGGCTTTGATGAAATGTTACAAGGCTGGAAAGCTCTCGTGTTATATTTATGTTGTACTCCTCTGCTGCCCCTGGCCTGGGATGAGCTCTGGAATCAGAATCATCGCCTGACAGTTCCAGGTGTTTGCATGTCAGACTCAAGCTGCAACCTTCTCTTAACTCATGTGGTTTAAAAGGCTCAAGGCATTTTGTCTGGCTTGGCTTAGCTGAAGGCAATAATATTTTCATTTATAGGGAAAGTTATTTTTTTTTAAATTTGGATTTTGCAGCTTCCCTCAGTTCTAAAACCACATTACATAAGCTCCTTTCCCTTGTGATGTGAGCCATGTCTCTTCACTTTTCTCCATCAATAGAAGGTCCACATTGTGTGTGTGACTTCAGCTGCTGCATCTCCCTGCAGGCTCCCTGATTTTATCTTTCTGATTCCTCTTTTCCCACCCTTCTTGTCCCTTGCTTTCAGTGCAAATAAGATTCCCTTTAAATTTTACCTAATAAGGTATCAGCCCATTTGAGATAATGGTACATGGAAAAAAATTAAAGTTAGGGCTAGGAATCAATGTTCTTCCCAGACACAGAGCTGGAAAGCAAATACCCTTAATCAAATGTGATGGGAAAACAGAAAGGCAGATGGAGGGCTGAGTTCTCAAATAACTTCTACACATTTCAGCTGCCATCACTGGTCCAGGCCCTGTTTGTGCTGGCTTGGGAGCTAATGCCAAGTGGACAGCTCCAGGCTGGATGATGCTGTGTGTTACTCTGGGCAGGAGTTACACATCACCAGGGACCAGGATTAAAGCAGAGTGAGTGTGACTCTGGATGTGTTTTCCTGCTGAGCAATCCAAATCTGACAATGGAATGAAGCTCAGCAGTAACCCAAGCACTGTGAACATCTCTCCTCAAACCATTTTTGCAAATTGGGACAGAGAGCTATAATTAAGTTAAATAATAAACACTTACTGAAGTGTCCTGGATTTTCCACAGCTCACGATGTGAGTAACTGAATAACTGAATAACTCCTCTAATTCATGACACCTGAATAAATGGCAGGAAAACTGAAATGTCAGGAAAACCAGTCTGGAATTCACATTGCATTATCTGCAGCCTCCCTGCAGCACAGCCTGGGCAAAGTCCATCCCCTGATTGCTACACTGAACTCTAATGACTGAGAAATGCTGCTGGACTGAAAAGGGCATCCCACTGATAACAGCCTTGTTTGGAGACTTGAGCTGTGCCTCAGCATGGCCTGCAAGAGTTGTAACTCTGCCTGGCTTGAGGGTCCATTTGAGTATCTCTTTTTCACTTAAAATACTCCCTGACTGCTCCAAAGCACTCTAAGCTGGAAGTTATCAGACTCTGTGCAAAAGAAGAAAAAGAGTGCATCTGAACCAGCCAACACCAGCTTCTAACAAACAGAATGCTATATAAAAATCAGATTATAAAAACACCCCTGTGGGATAGTTTCCACAGTTGCTTTGGATTTCATCATGTGTATTTCCTCCTTTGGTTCATTTTCAACAAAAAGAAAATGTTTGGCTTCTTTGGCTTAAGCTACCGCCTTCCTGCAGTTTAAAAAAAAAGAAAGAAAAGCCAGTCTTAAATCCATCCAAGTGTTTTAGCTGCAAGTAATGGCTCTCAGTGCTGCCTGAGGCCTGAGCAGAGGAGCAAAGCCAGGCTGTGGTGGCACTTGGGCACAGAGCTGTGCCCCAGGAGGGATCCCCTGCCCAGCCCTGCCAGAGCAGCTGCCAGGGGATCCTCAGCATCCCCCAGGGCAGGGACTGGGAACATCCATGTTCCAGGAGCAGCACCCACCCCCTCCTCCCTGCCCTGCCACAGGGACAGCCCAGCAGCCAAACTGGGGACGGCTTCTTGTCATTTGGTTTGAGCCCTTCTAACATGGAGCATCCTGCTGAGAAAGTCCTGAGCAGAGAGGTGAGGAACTCGTGCTGCTTTGCTTCCATAGCCTTGGGTCCTGTTGAAGACACAGGCAGAGATGATGTCAGTGCCATTTATGGAGCCAAGGATATGTTATTGCAGTAGACATTTCATGGTATCCATTATAGTTACAGATGTTCCAAGCTTCCATTATTAATCTTTTTATGTGCTCATAACTTTCCCAAAGCCAGATCACTTCTGTTCAAATGTCATTTTGTTCTCCTTTACGAAGCGTGTGAGGGGAAGGGTTTGACAAAACCTTATTTCCTGTTGTTTAGGTTAAAGCTGGAAAAGCGTGGAATTATGTGTGAATAAAACTCAAATTATATTCTGTTGAGCAAATCAGACAGAACAAAACAACACCCAACAGTTATCTCACCCCTCCACACTGTGGTGGACTCCATCCTTATGAGGTCTAGAGCTTATGCTTGGGTTTCTGGGTAAATTTTTAAAAATAATTTAATTTTTCAATGTGCTGGAAGGCATTTCCTTGTGCGTGTGTGTGTGCCACTGCCCTCTGGTGCACAGAGGCAGGAGAGCTTGGCTGCTCTGTGGGGACAGAGGTGTGGGGACAGACGTGTGGGGACACAGGTGTGGGACCCACCCAGCCCTGCTCCTACTCCGAGCAAGGGCTCAGCTCCTGCTGCCTGCATTCAGCCTATGGAAAGAGCTCAATCCAAACCCCTGAGGGAGCTGGAAACCACAACCCCTGTGCAGATCTGTCCCTTTCTGTCTCATCTCCATAGCAAATGCCACATGGAAAGAGTGTGCAAATGTGGTGTCCATCACACCCCACTCAGGTGCTGTCTCATGGGCTGCAGATCCAAAAATATCCCAAGATATTCACTGCCAGTGGTGCTGCGCTCCTGCTGAGCACTGCCAAAGAGGGCCTAAAGCATCTCTGACCTTTTTTTCTGTCCTGGGGGATGTTTCTGGCACTTGACAGACTGACACCTTCAATGCTGAAAGGGTTTTGCCTAATCCAGGGCCTTGGGTTAAAATGAAGGTTTTAGCAGGGTGAATGGACTGGGCTACATTCAGGGATCAACACCACCTGGTCAGTAGTGGCTGTAATTATCCATTTTCTGATTCATCCATTTAGTGATGAGAAACCTATGAAAATCAGCTAAAAACTCAATGATGTTTGGCATCACAGCCACACTGCCCCAACCCCATCAGGATAGCCCCGATTGCTGTGCAGAGCAGGAATTGATCTCATCTGCAGCTGCTCTCCATCACCTGGAACTCTGTGCTCCTTGGGGATTTATTGGGGCAATCCAGATGACTTTTCCACGTGTCCCAGCCTATGGATTTTCAAGCTATTTTTCCATCAAAGTCTGGTTTCACACATTTCTGACTCTCAGTTTAACGCTAGTGACCATCAAATCCGAACGGTCACTTCTGTTTCAGGATTTGCTCCCGATGAGATTGGTGTGAGTTTTGCCAAGTGGAACATGACAATATCAAGTGCTTTGGAGTGACAGTTGGGTGACCTTCTCAGCTGTGTATCACAAATAAATCACTTTTCTCCCTAAAATCGAGTCCTGTTGAGTCAGTCTCATGGTTTTGAACACTTTAACTTGATAACACATTGGAAAAAGTTCTGTAACCCTGCTTTCTGCTGAAGGAGGGGAATTAGGAGGAAATTACTGCCTTGGTTTGGTTCCATCTCTGACTTCTTTAAGCTTGTCTATTTAAGCTTTTTTAAACAGTGCCTGAACCACCTCATATGGATTAGCCTAATAAAAAACCCTCAAGGATATGTATGAAGTTTCACATTATTTATTTCTAGGCGAGGATTTAAAGTTTTTAACTGGGACACAAGGGAGGTAGGCTAACCCCTGAACCCAAAATGGTGATGCTTTTCTGGTTATTAAAAATAAAATAAATAGTTGTAGAGGCTGACAAAGATTTCCCTATCAAGTCTGTGCCATTTGCAAGCAGAATGTCACCTCTGTTCCACTCAGCAGCCACGGGAGCTCAACTGGGGCCCTGAATGTAAAGCTGAGAGCTTTTCTTTCCACCACAATAAAGGTCCTGCAGGCTAAACTCCTGGTAGCCTGTCAGTGACACTTCTGAAACCCCTTTGATGGGCTCACACAGTTGTAAAGATTCCTCCTCTGCAGTGCTGCTGGTGATGTCCAGCAAAGGTTCTTTGGTTGTGCTCACCCTGCACTGTCCTCTGTGTTTGCATGTGGGAGTGTGTTTCATGGAGATGTGCATGGAAATGCACATAAATGGAATATGAGCATATGGGTAGGATAGACACCTAAATTCCACACTTCTTTGTATGTGTTTTTCATATTCATCCAGGACTTGAAGCAGAAAGAGCAAGGAAAAGCCACTGAAAGTTTCTTTTAAAAGCCTGTGGCTGTGGGATCTCACCCAAATGGTGATTGTTGGGGTGCAGGGCTGGACTGGATGATCCTCATGGGTTCCTTCCAACTCAGCATATTCTAGGATTCTATGATAAGCACTATTTTTTCCAAAGAATAATTATTAAAATGAAAAATCATGCTAATTCTTAAAACACAGTCCCTGCTTGTTTAGCCTTTATTTCCTTCACTCTGAAATCTGTACACTGATTTACACTGTAATCTTACACTGTAATTTTACACTGTAAAATTACACTGTAATCTTTCCGCTTTTTAAAGACTGTCTCTAAACTGTGGCACCCACATAGGTGGCCAAGCCAATACTTCCTTTTCCCCAGCTGGACACGCTGGGAAGAGGCAGCAGATTGTGTTTTCAGGAGACTCGAGAGTCTTGCTGGAAAGCTTTTCTGGGATTATCATCACATGTCAAGGATGATGTCCATATAGAACACAGATTTTCTAACAATGCAGCTTCCCTGGAAAGAAAATTTTGTTTCCTTTAGTCCACTCATTTTGAATGAATAAAGAAATCCATGGGGAGGGGGTCAGTCCTTAAAGAAAATACTCATTCTTAGAATTACCATGTTCCTGCTTCCTTTCTACCCTCCAAAATTCACTGTAAATGAGAGGCTGTGGTCATTAATTGCCAGCCAAGTGGCACAATTAATGTTCTGTGAGTGCAGGATCCTCTGGGTGTAGTGATACAGCTGAGTTATAAAATGTCCTGTTCTGTGCTTGAGTACAGTACAGACACACACACGTGGGCTGAGAGGGTGAGAGGGTGTGTTGTGTTCTTTTTTCTTTTTTTTTTTAAAGGATGGAACCCTTCAATTTTTCTTTCCTTCTCAAAGTACTTTTTAAAGGACTTAACTTCTGTGCAACAGAGCTCGTGGGCAAACACTCAATAAACACAAAATAAGGAATGCCCTCACGGTTCTCAAAACATTTCACGTTCTTCAGGCTGCAGGTCTGTGTGCACTGACACTAATCCTGCTGATCCCCTCCACGTGTGTTATCTGTGCTCACCTGCTCTCAGTGTCCCTGATGGTTTGCAATCCTCAGAAGCACAGCCACAGGAAGGCAGAGCAGCAGAACAAAGCCTCCCTGCACCCCCAGCCCTGTAAACACAAACATGGGTGTAGACTTTGGTGCTTGGAGCCAAAATCTTCCATGAAGGCATTTTTCCTCCTTCCTCCCCCAATAGCTGATGTCTGTCTGTGTTTGTGTTCTTGGCAGATTGACTGAAGCACACAGAACAGCTGTGAAAGTCATCAGGAGAATGCAGTATTTTGTGGCCAGAAGGAAATTTCAGGTGAGCAGCAGGATTGATCTCCAGAGCATCTCATGAGCTTGTGTGACACTGAAGGTGTTCTCTGATTAATCTCTGGAGCATCTCATGAGTTTGTGGGACACTGAGGGTGCTCTCAGAGCAGACTTGTCTCTGTCAATGTGGTTGTGATAAGTCAAAGGCGTTCCTGAGGGTCTTGGTCTCACCTTTTGTGGTTTTCTTAATTATTTGGGCAAAATTATCAAAGACCCATGGGTATAAAAGACCCTGCATTTGTAGAGTCAGCGTGGGTTTTTTTTACTTCTCTCTTTTTACCACACTTTTTTGGGGGGGTTCTGTTTGTTTTACTGAACTGACCAATACTTACCCATGCCCTGGAAGAAGTGAAGAAGACACTGGTGTTGGGGTGAAAACACCTCTGTCATGGTGTCTGCAAAAACATTGATCACAACAAGACTCATCTGATCAATCAGGGAATGTTCAGTTCTGTGCCATGGGTGGCCGACAGATCAATAGTTCCAAACAGTTCCACAGTTCCAAATGTATTTCCCAGAAAGGAACAACCTGGGCCATATTTTATAAAACTGTGGAGCATCTGCCTTCTGGGAATTTGCTGTCTTCGTGAAGAGTTCAGTTAATTTTCTCAGTCAGGTTACAAACTGCTCAAACTGAAGGTGCTGTGCTGGAAATATTGTTTCATTTTCCCTGTTTAGTGAGGCTTACTCTGATAAAACTTGTTTGGAATGTGATCCTGATATCATCATTCTCATCATCCAGGGGCTGGAAATGCCATGGAAATGAAAAATTAACTTCTGGACTGATTTTCAAAGCCCTCGTTATTTCCATCTCAAGGTTCATGGCTTCCTTGTCCAAGAGGATCCACTGCAAGTTAATGGCCTTTCATAAACTTTTGAAGAGGTTGTAAAAAAATAAATGAAGAACCTATATTTCAGGGAAGTTTAATTAGAGCTGAGCACTTAAATGCAAGGGATAGAAGTCTGAGATAAACTGCCAGCACTCAGAAGACTCTGAGTTAGGGCAGACAGAATATCTTACACATTTCCTAATCTCATGCAGACATGTACCTTCAGATAACCCTACCTTTCTAAAGAAAACTAGGAGAAGTCAGTTCGTTAAACTCAGCAAAAAATAGGAGAGCAGGATTGTTTTGTAAATATACCAGAGAGATAAACAACATGGGAAACTTAAAAAAAAAAAAAAAAAAAAAAAAAAAAAAAAGAAAAGAAAAGAAATTAGAGACACCATTTCTGGAAAATAAGATCAGTTTATAAATGAGTTAGACTAAAAATTAGGATATTTCAAATCACTAGAAACCTGCTGTTCTGAAGCTGTCAGCCAGTAACAGTCATGCCAAACCTTAAAAACTGAATTTCATTAATCTGTGGAGAGAATTCTGAGTCAGTGACAGGGAAAAAGAAGAAGGAATAATCTTTTGTTTCTTCCTTTCTTGGGGCCATGAAATACAGTTTATAGGACCCCCCATGCTAATTAGATTTTGGAAGTTCAAAGCTGGGTAATATTATTTCGTTTTGCATGCTGAATGTGGGATATTGAGCTCAAATGGCCTGGATTTGGGATTATGAACAGAATGAAAGTTGCAGGAGTTGTTCAAGCTCTGCATTTACCACACTTCCCTGGGAGCCCATTACCTCCTGGCTTAAGCTGCATCATTCTAGCATTTCCTAATAAAAACATGACAGGGGATTGTGCCAAAGTCTGGCAGGACATGAGATGCCCAGATCTAAAGCTTTATGGGAAAAGAGGAGAGAAGTGAAAATGAAAAAAAATGAAAAAATGGTGAAAGCTGGAGGGATATTTTCACTCAGCTTCGGAGAGAACTCAAGCAGATTGCAGTGTCCAGCACTTTGCAAGTTCAGGGTTCAGAGCTGATGGTTTGGTGCAAGGGATAACAGACAGAGGAATTCTTTTGAGAGGGAGAGGAAATTTGATTGGGAATGAGTAGAATTAATTATGCACAGAGTAGCCCATGGGGGACAGGGGAGGGGACAGCTCCCCAGCCCTCGCAGGCTCTGCGCCGTGCCCGGTGTTAAATAGAGAGTGTCCAAAGGAAAGGACACAGGGCTGAGCCAAAATGCTCTCCAAGCACCCCCACTGTCCATCTAAAGAGTGATACTGGCACTGCTCCTTGGGGGGAGCACAATAGGCTGCTTTTCTGGCCAGAAACAGTGATGTGTCAGCGTCTGCAAAATGTGGAGCTGGGGAAGGGGGAAAAAACCCAAAAACCAAACGATAAACTGAGAGCTGAAACCTCCCTCCCCCCAAAGCCTCTTCTCCCAAATGCACACAAATGCACACACACAGCTCCAGAGCCCTCTGAAAGCTCTGCTGCAGGTGAGGGCTGAGTGCAGGGAAGGCATTTTGTCACGAAGGGCTCTCCCTTCTCCATTCATCCCGCAGGATTTGTTTCCATTCCAGTTCCATGCTTTCATTTGCAATTTCTAGGATGCTGTGGCTGCCTTCCAAGCATGACTCCAGCACATACTGGAGGTGTTCAGTGCATGTGTGCAGTGGTGCATGCTAATGGCTCTGGCTGGGGCTGTGACAGAGTGCAAACAGACAACAAGATGACTAATGAGCTGTTTGCAGCAATTTCCAATTACTCGATTTGCAGTTTACCTTTGCTTTTTTCTTCCCCCTCACTTCTTTTCTTGAGTCAGAGCCAAAAAGGGAGACATCTTGCCCCACATTTCCCATAAGGGCTCTCAAAATGCTGGTCTTTCCAAAGTGACACAATCTGAGTTTATACCTCCACACACACATTGATTTTACTTGCTAGAATTTCACCGTGCTGCACTTTTTATAACCACATCACTTCACGCAAATTCTCCAGACTTGTTTCAAAATTCAGCCGCAGTTGTTGCAGCAAGAAACCAAAGCTCAGGAGAAGAATCTGGATTCTCATCAGGATGAGAATAAAGCTGGGCAGGTGGCACTTTTTTCCCTCTCTTGCATTTTTTAGCTGTCTTTTTTTATTTGAGTTGCACCTTTTTTCCTGATCTCAAAGGTATCATGAAAGAGAAAGGAGCACAAACAAAATCCACGTGTGTCAGTCTCCTGACTTACACGAAGTCCTCCCTGCTCCTCCCCCAGCAATATTTCTGTCACATCTTTGGTCTCCAGAGACATTTGGCTCTGGGTCCAAACGCTCTGAGCTGGGCCAACCCCTGGGGTTCAGTCCCCTGATGAACATCTGGCTCTGGAATGAGCCAGGAGATACCACCCAGGGGAGTCCCAGATAAATTATCCACCCTGGGCTCGTGTTTCCCAAATCCACTGGGAAGGGCTAATATTGTGCTCAGTGTGGAGCAGCATGAGGACATGACTCTAACTGACAGTAATGGGAATCATTTGGCTCCATCTCCACAGCAAATATTCACTCCCACAATGGCTGCAGATTTTTTATTCTGTACAACTGTTGCAAAATGGCAGGCAAGTAAGGTCTGGAGGATACAAAGAAATAGAATGAAGGCCTGTCTGGAACAGAACTGCAGTTTAACCGCTGGCTCCTTTCGCAGCAAGCGCGGAAGCCGTACGATGTCCGCGACGTGATCGAGCAGTACTCGCAGGGACACCTCAACATGATGGTTCGCATCAAAGAACTTCAAAGAAGGTAGGCCCTGGCTGCCTCATGAAATATCTGATTTCTCCAGTGCCAGCTGGCTTTAGGAGAGATGTGTGCTTAATGAACAGTAATTGTCCAAAATTGCAAGCACAACAGGGAGCACAATATCTAGAGGATTTAACTTGGAGCCATTTTTAACCCTTTTTATGGCCGAGTTTACAATTATCCTTTATTCTCCTCTCCTTTTCCTCCAAGGGGAATTAAAAGAAATGAAGGTGCATGCTGTGAAGTTTATAGTGTGATCCAAGCTCTTCTGTCCTCTGCTTAGAAAAGGAAAACTTTTCAACTAATGATTTACCTTTCTGCTTCCACTCTGTGCTTCTCCACAACTGAGAGAAATCTGTTTCACTTGTGCTGCACTATCTGGAACTTTTCCCTGCCCACATTCCTCCATGCACATGCTTTCTCCAAGTTTGGGGTTTGCAAATGAAATATTTTGCCACGAAGCTATTCTCTTCTGCTTCAGCACGAAGTGCTTTTCTCTTTTCAAAGTAATGCTGTGGACTGGGATACCAGAATGGGATACCAGAAGATCTGCTCTGGCCCTTAAATGAAATAAAAAAACCCAAAAATCTCCTATTGAATGGAATCTACTGTGTCAACATCTATAGATATTAAATCTGCCTGCATGAGGCTCTAGGAATAGTTGCAAATGTTATTAAGAAGTCATTCTATTTGTATAGTCTTTGTTATTAGATTACACAGGACAGAGAACTGTGTTTTGGTTACAACTTGAAAGTCTGAGAAATATTAGTACTCACGAAAATAACAATAATACCATGGCTTGATTTTGCAGGAAAAACTCTAAAAGAGCTAAGCTGTGTGTGCAGAAAGCCACGCTAGCCTCACGTTTTTGCTTGTTTTGGTTTGGGTTTAGAGCTACTGTAAATTCTCATGTAAATTGTGCTCCCGTGCTTAGCAACAGAGTTTAAATTGCTTGGTAATTGCTCTGCTGGTAATTCTCTGTTTGCTCCTCAGGTTGGACCAATCCTTGGGAAAGCCAGGTCTTTTCCTCCCAGGTACAGTGACTGCATTTTATGCAAAATTATTCTCTTCATAACTTTGGGAAAATACCCTTGGCTGCAGTAATGTGGATTTCCAATCCAGCCAATTATATGTGAATGTAATTCTGTTAATAAGCCCTGGAATGCCTGTGTAAAGATAAATACCTTTCATTCAGGTGGAAGTGGAGTAAATGGAAATTAAGAATAAATGTTAAAAAGTGTATCAGTACATGATGAGTTGGAAATACACTGAGGGAACTCTGTCTACAAAAATTTTCTTTCTAAATCTTTTGTGCAGGGATTACAATATATGTTGATTCCACTTTAGAAAGTTTCTTCCTTTCTGAACCCAAGTTCCATATCCCCAGGTGACTTGGAGCACAACTGAGGGTGGCAAAGTAATTTCAGAGCCTCTAAAAAATGGCATGTTATCGGTGGTTAATATTATTGGAACAAGGAATATCTTTCAAAACACATTTCCAACATCTGATTGCTGCAGGAGGCTCAGTAGTACAATCCTTTTTCTCCGTAGCTAGTTTTGGACTGCAGGAAAAGAATCTGTCAGCTTGAATACTTCTATAAATATTTATACTTGGGAATTCATTCCGCAATGTGCAAGCTAAATTTATGGAAAAACGTCTCTTACCTCGAAGAATGTATTATTTCATTTCAAGTATAGCATTGCCAAACTGGAATTGCAGTTTGTACTCCAAAAGACGAATGTTAGAAGCACTTTTTATGGAACACTTTCTGGTTTCAGAGGAGATGAACAATTAGAAGCTCATTGGGAAATAATTTTCTGAGAGGTTCAAGAAGCTGAAGATGTTCAGGGAGTTTTCTTTCACCAACTCTTGAGTCAAAAGGGTCAGAGAAACCACTGGGAGGGTCTTAGGTGGGCCATGGCTTCGAACAAGTGTTGGAAAAGTCTAAAGTAGCAAGGGACTGACTGGAAAAGGTGGAATGGTGGCTAGGGCTGCAAGAGCTGGTGAGCTCAGTCAGGGCTTGGCAAGAGCCAGACCAGAAGTTATTTGATCTAGTAGTTATTTTATCTAAACCCTCCACAAATCCAAAAATAAGATAAGTGGTTCCAGAGCAATGGTCTGCAGAACTGAAGCTGGAGTTAGTTTGCAGTTGCTGCTGGTGTTATCCTGCCCTTGCTCCAGGGCTCTCCATGGGCACAGAGTTTGTGTGTTTGGGTTCAAAACAGGTCCTTCTCCTCTGGAAAAAGGGTTATCCCTGAGTGCATGGCTTATTCTACACTGAACATGGATTAGCAATATAATATTTAATACTTTTCCAGGCATTGCTAAAACCCTCATTTTTAATATGGGTGTTTCCCCCAGACTGTGTTATTTTTGTATTGATGACAAGCAAAAAAGAAATGACAATGCAAAGAAAATTAAACTGCCAAGGAGAAAAACATGAAAAGAATTTTCCCTTACAGCTCCTTTTCTTTTTTTTCCCCTGTTTTATTATACTCCCATTCAAAGATTCCTAAGGCCTGATTCCAAGCCTGTTGAAATGAACGGGAATCTTTCCAGTGACCTCAGTGGGGTTTGGATCAGGCTGTTATTGAAACCCTGTTGTCAACTTTGATAATATTATGTAAAGTAATTGCAGCCTGTCTATAGTACTATTGCCTTTCAAAAGTGAATGATGTCATAAAAGACCCGGAATCTGAATTCACTGGGAGCAATTATTGTTATTTTTCCAGTTAGTTTCTCCGAGATAAAAAGCTAAAAAGCTGTGTTCAAACAAGATAAGGAGACGAGAAGAGAATAAAAGCCACGCTGGGTCAGAGCAGCCCTGACTCCGACAGAGCCAAGAGCGAGATGCTTTGGGAAATGTGCAAAAAACCCTCCAACCTCCGTGTAAGATTTCAACCTTCGCACACCAGAGGCTTCCTGACAGGGCTGCAGTGTATTTAGTGCCCAAAATGCTTTGTCCTCACCAAACTTGCCTAATTACCCCCCAAAAATCACAACATTTTGGACAAAGAATTCTCATCATTTCACCTTTTTGTGGATATATTGTGAGGGATTCTCCCGTTTTGCTTGTTTTGGTCTTGGGTTCTCCTACCTTTCTTCGAAACTCCTACAAGCAGAGTGGATTTAAAAACACAAATCGATTTTCCAAGGACCTGGACCCCATTTTTCTGAGTCCCCTCAGAGTTTCATTGGAAGCCTGTCCTGGTGCTCCAGGGGACACAATTTTCTCAGGTGGAACAGATTCGTGCCATCATAAACATAGGCATTAATAATTGAAAGGGTTGATACAGAGGCAAAGAACATATTCATGAAATTTATGGAGTCAACAAATATAAAGATACAAATAAAAAGTGTCATGCTTGACCTTCACTCCCCACGATGGAGTTAAGTGCTTCTGAGTGCAATTTTTGAGCTTTTCAGGGGCAAAGGTGAAGAATAATGCCAAGGTAAAACAAAAGCTCCAGTGTTTGGGTTCAGCAAAACACACAAAAAGCTGATGTTTATCTGCAGTTTATCTGAACCTCTTGGTTCTGTGTGACACGGGTGGGAATGCCTGAAAAAAGGGCTTTCTTGGAGAATTTTGACAGCTCCATTGTTTGCTTTTTTTTCCCCATCAATTGCCACCTAAGCTTTCTGATACTTTTTCCTTCCCATCTGCTAAGAAGAAATTGGGTCACTGTATCATTCAAAGAGTAATAAATGTGCTCAGTTTAACTTTTTTTTCTTATGTCAATTACTATTTGAAATGAGAGATACCCAGGAACTGATTTATCCCAGCCCTCCTGGACACTAAAATATTTTGGCAGTTTGGTTTTTAGGCTGTCCAAAGGACATCCCAAGTGCCTGATCCAGGACTATGTCTTCCTTTTTATTTTTTCATTTCTTTTTCCAATCAGGGAGGTGTGGTGGGGAGGGAGTGGTGTCTCTGGGGCTGTTCTGCCTTCTAAGATACAATTGACAAAGGTTTTGAGATGTCTTCAGCAATCTGGAATATTCTTGGTGTCACAGGGCTCAAATTCCTCATTTTCTGCTTCAAAGAAAGATAATTTCAGATAAATTTGAATATTTTTGAGTTAGCTCCCTTCCAGCTGTGTAAAAATCAAGGAAGGACTCTATAAAGCAGAGTCATTTCCAGCTTTTACAATTTTCAGACCATCTCTCTACAATTCATTCATCAGCCTAAAGCTCCTCATAAACACATTTCCTAACCAAAGAAAAACATTTATTTTCTTTGAAGTCTGGTATATTCTACTGAAATGGAGCACACTAATTGTGTGAAAAAATAAGATTATGGTGCTATTTTCATTTGATTTGCTTGCTCATATCAGCGTATGTTATTTATATTGCATGCTTCCATTTGGGGAAAAAATTATTTCTTGAACTGGTGCAAAGCAAACCTAAAAATATTTGGGGTTTTTCATTGTTGTTGTGGTTTTTTACAAGAGGCATCTCTTGTTCTTCACTGGGAAAATAGATAGGACAGCTTTGTGAAAATATTAGGAAATGAATACAGGATTGTGTCGTTTTGAAGGTAGAATAGTGTGCATACTCAGGAATGGAAAGGTTTTCAGGGAAGAAATGTCTATATTAATAAATTTCTAATATTAATAAATATATGTTAATATTATTAATTTATATTAACAACTACTCAGCCTCCTGAATTAGAATGCCTATTGCTTATTTATTACTGTTTGCTCTGATTCAGATCCAAGTATATAAAATGATGGGTTTGTATCACACCAACCATGGGACACAAGATTTTTTCAATTATTTTTTAATTCCGAGTTTAAATTTTTCCATATATACTTGCATGCATTTATAAATAACTGTGCTTCCTTTCATTGTGATCATGTCATATATCCTTTGTGCCTTTCCCAGAAGTGTTACTGCATTGCTTAACTGCTCTTTTATTGCAGCCCAACACAAAGAGTAAAAACTCAATACTTAAAAGAATTTTAAGTAATCCACAAAGAAATTTTTGAATTACAAAGCAAAGACTGGAGAAATTTAGACATTCCAGATTTATATTTAGCTGTGCAATCTTCTCAGCTCTGTAAAAACAAATCATCTAATGTAGGAAGTCTAAAATCATCTCTCTAGAAAAGCTGAGAGAAAACGTAAACGTGAGATATATGAATAGATACATAACAAATGTTATATATAGATATAGTAAATCTATAATATATAGATATAATATATATAGATATCTATAAATATATATATAGAAAATATATATAATATAGATATATAATATGCATCTAGATATAACATAGATCTATTTTATATATATCTTTATATATAATATAGAGATATAATATATATAATAACAAATAAAAATTTAAAGATATAAACAAATGTACTGGAGTGGCTTTATCTGAGCTTGTGCCCACCCTCCTCACCCCAGTGCTGCGTGCATTTGCACACACTGTGTTCGATTTAAATTTGGGTTTTAGTAGAAGGAAATACCTGGAAATGAGGGCTGGGTGCTGTTCCCCATGGGGGCTGATAAGAAAATCAGCATTTTGTGCCTTACCCAGTCTGTGTGCCAGCCAAGGGGGGCACGAGGCACAGCTCCCTCCATGGGCATCATTCCTTCCCCCTCTGATTTTCCCCAGCTGGCAGCAGTGCCAATGCCACAATCCATCTTCTCACTGCTTATCTGCTTCCTTTTCCCTTCTTTCTGTTCCACACAACTTTCGAGAATAACCAAAATAGGAAATATTCTTAACTTGGTTTGGGATGTGTTGGTGATTATCTGAAGGATGGAATTAGAGCCGGTGATGAAATGATTCTTTTATTATTAAAAATGAATAAAAATAAGAAGAAAAAGAAAAAGATTTTGAAATATTTTTTCAGGTTTGGGGGACTTTTGATTTGGAGACTTTTTGGGTTTAGACCTGAATAAAAACACTACCTACCCACTACTGTTCAAACCACATCCCAAATTAGAAATCCTTAAAATCAAAGGTTTTTTCTGATATATACTTCGAAAGATGTGTCTACAGATTTGCTAACTAGAAAGCAGACTGCAGAGCCAATTACCTCCTTTTAGGCAGAGATAAACACAGAGGTAAGCTTGAGCCTCAGCCACTGATGTTTGAAGTTCCTGAGGTTGTGAACGAAGAATAGCACACGTGTATGAGCCAGCTGGGTCATTTATTGTCTGCTCATTCTCCTTCCTGACGTTATTTGCTCCTGCAGGTTCTCTGGGGAAA
This sequence comes from Acanthiza pusilla, assembly GCA_036630365.1. Lineage (NCBI taxonomy): Eukaryota > Metazoa > Chordata > Aves > Passeriformes > Acanthizidae > Acanthiza > Acanthiza pusilla. The sequence continues at coordinate 4,333,408 of JAXCHO010000070.1, read as the reverse complement.
CAGCTCTCCTTTCTAAACCTGCAAAGAGCTGCTGAAGTTGCAGGATAAAGGCTCTGGGTGGTGTGTGGAGAAGGAAAGCACAAAGTGCTCTCACCAGCGTTGCATTTGCTGGTCTTGCCCTGGGGCTGTGGTGAATACAGCACAAGTTACCTTGGGGTGAACTTTGCTGCAGATACATCACTAAACACATCCCATAGCAAATCCATATGGTGAAGCAAGGACCACCCCCTGAGCAATGCAGGAACATGAGTTCCCTGCAGGATGGGCGCACACACAGGCACTCCCTGGGAGCTCTGATGGAGTCATTGCAGATCTCAGCCTCCCTTCCAGTAAGCCTTGCTCATGCCCTAAGCAAAATTGACTTGGATAGCTTTAAAAACCATACCTTTATCACTGAGAAAAATGGAGCAATGTATGAAAAAATATTGGAAATATAGTTTAGTAGAGAAAAATGTCCAAATTCCACTGGCATCAGCTTCTAAGTTATTTTAGTATTGGGCCGTGGTTTTTCACTTGTGGATGTTGTCTCCCAGCTCAGAATATGTGTGGGTTTGTGTTTCATTCCCTGGGCAGTAATCCCCTCAAACTATGGCATTCCTTAGCCATAAATCCCATGAACAGAAGGGACAAACCCCACTTCCCACAGTTTTCCCTCTTGGCTCCCAATCCCACCACTTGCAGGGAAATGTGTAACTGGGCGTTGCTGAGCAGGGCTCATCAAGAGTAGGAGGGAAAATGGGATGGAAGAGCTTCTCCCAGAGTCACTCCTGGCACAGAGGAGAGGGAGGGAGGGAGGGAGGGAGGGAGGGAGGGAGGGAGGGAGGGAGGGATGATGGATGGATGGATGATGGATGATGGATGGATGGATGGATGGATGGATGGATGGATGGATGGATGGATGATGGATGGATGGATGATGGATGGATGGATGATGGATGGATGGATGATGGATGATGGATGGATGGATGATGGATGGATGGATGACGGATGATGGATGGATGGATGATGGATGGATGGATGATGGATGGATGGATGGATGGATGGATGGATGGATGGATGGATGGAGGGATGATGGATGATGGATGGAGGGATGGATGATGGATGGATGGATGGACAGGGATGGATGGACGACGGATGGATGGATGATGGATGGATGGATGGATGGATGGATGGATGGAGGGATGGATGGATGGATGGATGGATGATGGATAATGGATGGATGGTTGAGGGATGGATGGATGGAGGGATGATGGATGATGGAGGGATGGATGGATGGAGGGATGATGGATGGATGGATGATGGATGGATGGATGATGGATGGATGGAGGGATGATGGATGGATGGATGATGGATGATGGATGGATGGATGGATGGATGGATGGATGGATGGATGGATGGATGATGGATGGATGGATGGATGGATGGATGGATGGATGGATGGAGGGATGGATGGATGGATGATGGATGGATGGATGGATGGATGGATGGAGGGATGATGGATGATGGATGGATGGATGGATGGATGGATGGATGGATGGAGGGATGATGGATGGATGGATGATGGATGGATGGATGGATGGATGGATGGAGGGATGATGGATGGATGGATGATGGATGGATGGATGATGGATGGATGGAGGGATGATGGATGGATGGATGGATGGATGGAGGGATGATGGATGGATGGATGATGGATGGATGGATGGATGGATGGAGGGATGATGGATGGATGGATGATGGATGGATGGATGGATGGATGGATGGATGGATGGATGGAGGGATGATGGATGGATGGATGGATGGATGATGGATGGATGGATGGATGGAGGGATGGAGGGATGATGGATGGATGGATGATGGATGGATGGATGATGGATGGATGGAGGGATGATGGATGGATGGAGGGATGATGGATGATGGATGGATGGATGGATGGATGGATGATGGATGGATGGATGATGGATGGATGGATGATGGATGGATGGAGGGATGATGGATGGATGGATGGATGGATGGATGGAGGGATGATGGATGGATGGATGATGGATGGATGGATGGATGGAGGGATGATGGATGGATGGATGATGGATGGATGGATGGATGGATGGATGGATGGATGGATGGAGGGATGATGGATGGATGGATGATGGATGGATGGATGGAGGGATGATGGATGGATGGATGAATGGAGGGATGATGGATGATGGATGATGGATGGATGGATGATGGATGGATGGAGGGATGATGGATGGATGGATGATGGATGGATGGATGGATGGATGGATGATGGATGGATGGATGGATGGATGGATGGATGGATGGATGGATGATGCATGGGGTGGGTGGATGGATGGATTGGATTTATAGATGGATGTATAGATAGATGGATTAATCTCTGCCACTCCAGCCCTTGAGCCCCTGGCCAGTGCTGCTTCCCACACCTGCAGCCTCAGTTTAAACTGTTCTGATTTCTTTGTGTCTGGCAAGTTTCCCTTGCTCGGTGATATTCCTCATGGAGCTATGCCCAGGTACCCTGCCCATTCCATCCAAGTACATGCAGTTCTCTGAGATAATTTAACAACAAAACAAGTTCCTCCAGACTCCATCTGGAGTCCCTCATGTCCACAGGTTTCCTCTTCCAAGGTCCAAGTTGCCTTTTAGCCTAACTTAATGTTGTCAGTCTGACAAACTCATTCTCTGCTCTCCAACCACTCTTTCACTTCTGTGTTATTATTTCTTGTTATTTTCATGTATTATATGCTACCTTATTATTACCAGCTTCCTTTTTTTTTTCTTTAAATACCAGAGATATAATTCATAGTTTGAATTTATTCTCCACCTAATGAATGTCCCATTTTTATTCTTATTTCTTTAGAAAAAGGGGTAGACAAAGGATACTACAGTATAGGAGCCAGACTGATCCGGCTGGAGGATAAGGTAAGTGCATAAAAGCTTGCTTTTTTTTTTTCTGAGCAATGATATCTGATCTAGAGACCTGCAAGATAGTATCTTGGCATGATTTACTTTAGAATTACAGGGCTCCATAATCAAGAATAATATCCTAATTTTTGTGAGGGAGTTGACGAAGTATCATGTGCACGTTGTTCAGCATTAACCATTTGCCTGCTCTGCAGTTTTGGTTCTGGATTATGAAAGGAGAGGCTCCCACATTGAAGTCAAATCCCACACCTTGTGCTGGGACCTGGCTGGTGTTTGTCCCACGAGAATTAGTGAGTTAAACACAAGTGTGAGTGCCAGGAAGCTTTGTGAATAGCAACAGTTGACATCTCAGTTACAAATCCTGGGATTCCTTCATATTTACTGCATTTTTCCCCAACTTGCAGTTACCTTTGCACATTTTCTGCCCCTCCCTCACTGTCTTCTCTCCAGGAATGTTCATCATTGTTATTAATTAGAGTTACTTAAAAGTGTGCCCAAAGACCAAAGCTCACTTGAGGCTCTATTGGGTTTGACCTCTTCCCAATATCCTCAAGAGCTTTTTCCTTTCAAGTGATAACAAAAATACAATACAATTTGCTCCAAACTCAGCCTCTGTTTCTCTAACAGTTTTATTCAGCTCTCTCACACCTCCCCAGGCTGCTGTCCCTCCAGCTCAGTGTGGGCAGGAGCAGCACAGTGCCCTTGGTGGGGCTGTGGTGTGGCTGAGACAAAAGTCCATTGGAATTTGGCACATCCATTGCCTGTTTGTGTCCTTGTCTCACTCGAATTTGTTGTGCACATTTTTGTTTCACTTTTAATCTGGGGAAGCGAGACAAGAAGGAAAGAGAAAGGAAACTTCTTGTAATTCTTGAGAGCTGCGCATCTTTCCAAAAAGCAGAAAATGAAACTAAACTAATACAATCTCTTGCCTAATTTCTAATGATCATTGCTAGGGCAACATTGGAAATGTTTGACACTGCAATGTCACAGGACAGATTTTCCTTGATTTTTGGCTTTCTTGCACAGTGTCAGAGAATCAGCCTCACAGATAAAGACATTATCTGAGCTAACTTTTAAAGTGGATTGGTGCCTTGTGCAGAAACAGCCATTCAAAGTGAAAATGGCTTTAATTCAGATTGCCTTATTCACTTCAAAAGAGATAAATTGCTCTCTGGCCTCTGTATGTTCTGTAAATTCATACCATGGCTTCTTTCAGATTTCTTGAATATGCATATAAAGAGAAACCCACAATCCAGATTGAAAATTTAGCAATAAAAGTATCTGTGACAATAGCTGGAGTGCTTCAAGTGAGAAATACTGCTGGTGTTGTAAATAGCTCTGGAAGCAGCAGTTCATGCTCTCCTGACTGCTCCATATTTATGAAGAAGAGAGGTGAGAAAGTTTTTAGTGCGTCTGGCCTTGGTCCAGCTTTAGCACAATGTGCTGTGGATTTGATCCATTTTATTTCAAAGCCTGACTTAGAGTGCTGCAGAAAAATCTTGGGATAAGGAGAGGAATGTTCCAGGAGGTGCAGGAAGTGCTGCAGTGCCTGATCTCTGCTGCAGATACCTGCCTGTGTTCTGCCTTTCATTTAGGTGTGAGCTAAATAAAGTCAGTGCAAGCTCAAGCCATCCATGGTTGAGACCGAGCTGCTCCTTTCTTTGAATAATTAAACTTGGTGCTTTAACTTTTGCTGGGAACTGCTGATTTCTCTCTCTCTTTCTGCTTCTTGTTGTGGAGAAAACACCTAGAAAAGAACAAAAATGTGTCAAGAGGTTTTCATAAGACGAGTCAATCATTGCAGCTTCCTTTTGGTTCTCAGACCGAACTGTAAATGTAAAATAAAATGCCAGACTCGGAGGGAACACGGGGTGTTTGATCTTTTAGTACAAATTATCATTCCTTCAGGTGTACAGGCCTTCACTCTGATATTCCTGCTAACAAAGTAGATGTGGTGCAGAAAAAGGGCATATATTTGTTGTGCTCGTTTGCTCAGGGTTTTGGTGCCATAGGTTTGGCACCAAAACCCCAAACTTTCGTTTGGGGCTTTTGGGTTGTTTGGGGTTTGGTGGGTTTTTGTTTGTTTTGGTTTTTTTTGTATTTGCATCTTTCTGGCACATCAGGCTAAAATACATATTTACATAATGAATGGAAAGTTAAGCTTCCCCGCTATCTCTATTTTAATGGGACAATAGAAATGACTGCATCCTGCTGTCAGACTGCTTCCCCTGAATTATTTTCTGATCTCTCATGGGCTCTCCTGCCCTAACAGTTCACTGTGTAGTAGCTCAAATGTGCCCAAAAGTGAAACAATTTTGGAGTCAGGAAGGACAAGGAGGACAATTCTCTGAGGAGAATAAATGAAGCAAGGGCATGTCTGACATCAGGCTCCAGCTGGTGGTGAAAAATGATCTCCCCCTTGGAACCAGAAAACCTTTGGGATCAACCTCTTCCCCCTGGAGAAATTATTTTCTCATTCAGTCACCCACTCTGGTGATGGCAGCCTCCCAAAGGAGTGACATATCTGATAAAATGACACATTTTTGGACAAAGGCCAGTTAGTGTAGACTGATAAAAATGCAGCATGGGTTTGAGGACTTTGTCTGCTTAAATAAGCTGTATCAATAAGCCATGAGCACACCTCTGCTCCAGCTGCCCTTCCCCAGCAGCATTTCGCAGCTCATTTGTTTCAGCTGTCTCTGCAGAAGGGAATCAGAGGGCACCAAACCCACGGAAAGCTGTGTGTTGTTCTGCATAAAGCCAAAATTATTGTTTTTGCAAACTGAGGCAGAGAGCAGCACTCACTCCTGATAGCTCAGAGGACTCCATTCCCTGGAGAGGTTTGCTGTTATTTCAGTTCAAATGTGGCATTTTCAGAGGAGCAGAGGTCTCTGCAGGTGTCAGGGAGCAGCCTTGAGGCACCAATGTCTCCAGGATGCAAAGATAACAACCTCCATGCATGAGGCAGGAGAGCACAGCCTGCAGCCCCTCCTTTGAGACCCACAGGCTCCTCCTGGACGTTCACAGGGACAGCAAGAGGTGAGAAGCAGTCTGGGGAGGATGAGGCACCAATTCCACCTCTTTGTTTGCCTTTAAGCATTGCAAAGCTGACCAGGAGGAGGTAAAACACACAGTGGCAGCTCTCAGGCAGAAGAACCCAAACCCTTTTTGGGAACATCAGCTGTGCAAGGCTTTGCTCCTCTCACTGACAGGGCACACTGCACAGTGGGACACTTTTCAACCTGTTTTGCCTTGAGCAGGGTGTAAAACTCTTATTTTGTTGCGGCCAAGGCAATAACCTAGTGTGGTTCTTTCCACAAAAAGATGTTTAGAGGAAGAACAGGGCTCCTTTCCCAACACGTGATGTGTGCCATTTGGCCGACCCCTCCTGTGCTTCCATGGCAGGGTTTAATTTTATATTGTGGTATGTAGCCATTGACAGATCCTTTTGAAATGTATTAAGAGGGAGATTGGTTCCAAGATGATGTTCTAGAGCTGGCGTTAGTTTCTTTTCAAAATTGTAAACTAATGCTTCTTTATGATGAAATGAGTATTCTTTCTTTTCCTTTTCTTTTCAAAATTAGAAACAAAAATCATGGTGTGCTATGTCAAACTGCACGGCAGCCTATAAATAAAAACAGGAGAGAAAAGAATCTGCAAATGAAAGGTTAGAAAGGACAGCTGTGTTGTCTTTGAAAAAGAAATCTATTAGGTATTTTTATAATTATATGGCAGTCTTTTTTATGTGGTATTTACAGTTATGATTTATGTCCATATTACCATAACTATTTCCATACTTATAGACAACATGTGATAATGCTGAGAGCCAAAAGCAACCATTTGGTAGCATTTAAAAAATGCAGAAACACTAAGAGAAAACAGGGCAGTAAAGCAGAACCCTTCTGAGTTTTATCCATCTGAGTAATGCGAGCCAGGACAAAAATGTCATCCAACATAAACAAATGTAGAGGTTGGATTGTGGTGGTAAACTCTCTCTTTACCAATTTAAACACCCATTTTTCAGTTGGGAGCTAAAAATATGGGCTCAGAGAAGAGTGGGATTGCCCCACCATCGTATTCCTCCTGGGTCACAAAGGAGAGATGGATGCTGGTGAATCTGATTCCTGCTGTGATTACATCAGGAGTCATTAAATAGTAAATTATTTATCATGACAGTGCCTGCAAGTGCCACCAGCACGAAGGGCTGGTAGGAATTTCCATTCTAAAGCCCTCATTTGGGAGTGGGGTCATGGGCATGACTGAAATGCACTTAAAAAGGAAAAAAAAAAGGTACAAAAAAGGAAAACAAAAGCTGCAAACCAGTGCACGATGAGTCAGTTGCAATATGAGCACGCTGCACTTTTGAGGTTTCAAGAATATGTCTGAAATAAAGCCCTTTGTTAACAAAGCCATGTTTTGGCACTGAGGTGTTTGTGGGTTGTTCGCCCCCAGTTCCTCAAGGATTGAGTCACTCCACAGCAGAAGGCTTTTCAGCAGGCTGTTTGCAAATGCTGTTGTGTGGATTTTCTTAGGTCAAAGCCTTATCTCATTTACTCTGGAGCAGTCCAGCATAAATCCACTGACTCTGTGCCATGAGCATGATGTCATTAGAGTTTTATTTTTAATCTGTAACTGAATTAAAACTAAACTAAACTAACAGAAAAATGAAAGCCCCGATGCCTCAAGCCAAATTGTGCTTCCATTTATGCCAGTGAAGTTCCTCAGGATTTACACAGGTAACGTGTAAATGGCAGCAAATTCCTTCAGTGGCTTTCACAAGATTGCAGCTCCTGTGTTCACATCCTCCTCATCAGAGAGGTAGCTGAAAGCAGAAATGGGGAGTCAAGCATTTCAAAGCCAATCTGAGCAAAATCATGTTTTTCACCCATTATGACTAAGGGAATTTTCGTGGTGTGCTGGGTGCTGTAGAACTGAAATTGTGTAATTGTGGTGTTGTACTGAAATATCGAGATGGGCTTTTCATCTGAAATCCAAGTGGTGAAAAAGGAACTGCTTAGCTCTCAGCCACACAGCTTTCCTAGGTGCAGAGAGGAACTATTGCAGCCCTGACTTCTTCTGACACTCTGGGATGGGCTGATGCTTCTCAGATAAACCTTGTTTAATACAGTTGAGAGGGAAAGGCTGGGTTTGAGCTGCCTGGTTTTGATGGCAATTTCTAGAGGATCAGGCAAAAATAAGAGCTAACTCTGACACCCTTTCAAGTAAGAGAAGAGACAGATCATATATTCTGAGGCATAACGGAAAGAATTCTCCCTCAATGCTTCCCTGATGTTTTTTGTTGTGGAGCTTTATCATCTGTGGTGCTTGGTAGCACCCTCCTATTATTAAGGTTCTACACCACTTTCCATTACAGAGCTCTATTTTCAGTGCCTTACATCTTTGCCAAACTCCAGCCATCTGGGCTGAAATTCTCTGAGGCAGATGTCTGCCTCAGGCTGAGATCCTTTGGAAAATTTCTATGTCAGAGTGGTGCATCCTTTCTCTATCACAGTAACCTGACCCACCGTGAGGATTCTCCCAACAGTAAACATAAAAACACTGATGGAAAACACTTGAGCTTCTTCTAAATTTGAGCACGAAAACTGGACAGAAATGCAATATTATCTGCCAGTCTTGGGACCCAGAGGGCTGATCCAAAATGCAGTGAACTCATCAGGAAGCTTTCACATGGATCAGGCACTGATTTTTAATGGGTGAGGGAACAGAGAGCTTCGCACAGTGAACGTTTGCCAGGACGCAATTCAGCGCCATAAATCAAATGTTAAACCATTCCAAAGCCCAAGAAATGAGCGTGCAGATGGCAGTGGCTGCTCCCCAGGGGCTGCACTGCCTGGGATCCAGCCCCAGCAGTTTGAGCTCGTCTGGAGCAGCCTCAGGGATTGCTCTGATGAGGCACTTGGTGCTAAAACTCTGCTGGTGGGAGAAAATCCCCCATCCAGCCCTGCCCAGGACACCTGGGGGCACACAGGGCAGGGCAGGCAGGGGCTTCACATTCCAGAGCAGCTGGGATCAGCTCAGTTCAAACCTTCCGAAAGCCGAAAAGTCAGACAGAATGAGAGCCCTTGCAGAAGAAGCACAAGTGCTCCTGGAGAAGAGCACATGGATTAACCATCAACACCAAGGAAGGTAGAAACCCCTGAGGGACTCTGGGCTGCTGGAATCAGCTCAGTTCAGACCTTCCAAAAGCCAAAAAGTCAGACAGAACGAGAGGCCCTTGCAGGAGAAGCAGGAGTGCTCCTGGAGAAGAACACACGGATTAACCACAAACACCAAGGAGGACAGAAACCCCAGAGAGACTCAGGACTGCAGGGAGCAGGAGAGCCTTTGGAAAGGAACCCCCCGTGGCCTGTTCCAGCACTGGGAATCGATCCTGTGGATGCACCCAGCGGTTCACCCTGCAGGGAAAAGGTCCTGGAGATAGGCTGTGGGTGAGGGACCCTGCCCATGCCTTCCTGGGCCCCACAAAACCTCCCCAGCACCACCGCTGCCTTCAGCCAGCGCTGAGGAGAGGCTCAGGAGCCTGGGGATGGTGATTTCCTGCAAAGGTTAGAGAAAATCAGTGCCTGGGTAGAGTACAGAGAGTCTGGAAATCCCCCTGCTCCCAGAACAGAGTGCAGGGTGAGTGTGGCTCTGCTCACGTGCCAGAGCCCAGCCACAAATGGATACAAACCACAGCTCTGCTGCTTCTGGTGCTTCTGATGCAATAATTTATTTGCTATTTTTGTGTGAAAAAAAAAATTAGAGTATTTTGGAGATTTTAACCTTTTTCTTTTTTCTTTTTCTTTTTTTCTTTTTCTTTTTCTTTTTTCTTTTTCTTTTTCTTTTTCTTTTTCTTTTTCTTTTTCTTTTTCTTTTTTCTTTTTCTTTTTCTTTATTCTTTCTCTTTCTCTTTCTCTTTCTCTTTCTCTTTCTCTTTTTCTTTTTCTTTTTCTTTTTCTTTTTCTTTTTTTCTTTTTTTTTTTTTTGGTCAAAAACTCAAATTGCCCCATGAAGAGCCCTGACCTGAACATCCAAAGAATTACAGAAATCAGATCAGCTCTGTTTTGCTTCTGCTTTTTGTAATTTTTAATAGGTTATTCTAAAACATAATGTTCTACATGATCCTGGGCCCCAAAACAAAGTGTCTTTAATGAGCAATGTGAAAATGGCGTATTCTAACAATTCTCTTCAAATTAAAAAAAAAAAAAGAAAAATTACAAATTCATTAAGACTGTTTTTTCTTATGAGCAGTGTTTTTAAAATTTTTTTTTCTGATGGAAAAATAAGTCATTTTAACACATTTTGCAACCTCCAATAGTTGCAGATGTTAAACAATTTAAAATTTAGAAAGCTTTTTTCCAAAATAGACTTTGTAGCTGTTCTTTGTTGGTTATGGTTGTGCACTGCAAGTGCTGCCCTCCCTACCGACAGGTTGAGAATATTTCTTTGGAATGTTTCTCCATCTGAAAATGACAATTTATTTCCAATGGAACATTTTTTGAGAAAGTGTCACATTCATGTGTTTTAAATCATGTACTGAAGGAAAATGTTTCCAGTTTTCCGCTTCAGAGCAACTTTCTGAAAATGAGAATTGGGGTGAAATACTCTTGATTTCCTGAGCATTTCAGCTGAACAGGTTTATTTCTAGTTCATTTGTTTGATTTTGAATTAAATACATTCCAGAATCATGAAGAATTCACAAAAAATGGAGATAAATTTTCCTGTAGGAAAAGGATTGATTTTCCTCTAGTATTCCTTACTTCAAAATGCCACAGTTATTTCACCTACCACATTTTTCAGATCAGTGATTTACAGGGCAATTTTAACGTTACTTGGATGCCATGTAATACTGACCTCTAATTCCTCTTGATCAGGGAAATTCCACTGAAAAAAAAAAAAACCAAAACAGATTTGTATTATTCAAATGGTTGCTAGACTAAGGATTGGATTTCTGTTCCATTCAAGAGCTGTGGAGCTGAGTCAGAGCGAGGATCTCACCCCAGAGCTGTTCGTGCGCTGATGGCAGCTGAGGGATGCACTCATTCAAGCCTGATTTGCTCTAACTGCTCTCTGGGTGTTTGCCATGGGCTCTATGGTAAAATAGGATGAAGAATAGTGCTGTACGAGGCAAGCTGCAGGATGACAGCACTCTGGAAAAGAAAAATAAAAACTAGAAAAAACTCACCAAGACGCACTGCAGCACTGTGACAACATTCCCTGATGTATTGGCTGCATCGAGGGAAGAAAACTTTCACTCAACAGTAAATTCATATAAAGGACTTCATATAAAGGCTTATGAGTGAGGGAGAGAAAAACCGAAAAACTCTTTTTTTCCCCCTGTATTTACCAGCAGCTTTTCATTTTCAAAGCATAGCTTTAAATTTTATGGAGCAGCACAAAAGCAAGCAGGTCACTAATACAGCATAATTACCTTTCCTACTGGTAAATAGTGTAGGTAAATGGCATTCATCATTTTCCTGTTGAGAAGTTTGGGTGTTCTGGGGTGTTTGAATAACATTGAATAACTCTGTTTCTGAGACCTGCACCCACAGTTAAATGACACATGTGGAACATGGCAATGTCTCAGGCTTCGGTGTTTTCAAAACCTGACAACTAGAAATACTGAAAATTTGTGATATTTTCTCTTCTGAAAAAGGCTAACAAAACTAGAAGGCTATTACTGACCTAAAAAGGACTGTTTTCCGAGAGGTGAAGGATACAGCAGGGCAGGTAAAGCAACTTTAACAGGTGTGGAACATGGCCAAAGCAGTGTGATTTGAAATGGAGGTTCTCCAGGGCCAGGCTGCTGCAGCTCAGGTGAAGGCTCTGCCCAGATCTGGATTCAGGGTCTGCCTCACACGATGCCTTTCCTCTCCAGGAGCAGAGAGTGCAGAGATCATCAGCAATGCCATCACAGGTCTCCTGCTGCCCTGTGTGTTTCTGACAGCTCTGTGTTTGGGGTCCTGCAGTGTGGGACACTACGGACACTCCCAGTCAGGCCATTCCCGGGGCTCTCTGGCAGTGGCACTCCCAAGGACAGGAACTTTCTGGGACCCAAGGCCCTTCCCAGCTCCAGGGACCCCCAGGTCCCTGCCTGGCTCCCACACCCCATCCCACCACAGCAGGTTTGCCCCGGCAGGGGGGCAGAGTCCCACATGTCTCAAAGCATCAAGCCATTTGTTCCTGGGGCAGTGACACAGAGCAGCCTGAGCTGGTGCCTCCCAGGAGGGCCCAGCAGAGGAACCCCTGGGGCTGGATCCCATCACAGTCTCCCTGTGCCCAGCCCTGCTCTTCCTCGATGGTCTTTGGCTCCTGCCCCATCTCCTGTCCATCCTCTTCGCTTCCATCGCCCTTTTAATCTCCCTTGGAGTCCAAATGTTGGCAATTCCCGGTGGCTGCTGTGTCCCAGTGCCCATTCCCCTGGCTGGGGTCACCTGCCTTGGTGCCCTTTGTCACCCCAAAGGCCAGCACTTCATCCTCTTGTCCTGGGCTCCCAACAGAGCTCAACCTGTCCTTCGGCCTGGATCTCAACTGGAATCTCAGTCTGCATCTCAACCTGCATCTCAGTCTGCATTTTTAGCTGCATCTCAGCCTGCATCTCAATCTGAATCTCAGTCTGCATCTCAACCTGCATTTTAACCTGCATCTCAGCCTGCATCTCAATCTGAATCTCAGTCTGCATCTCAACCTGCATTTCAATCTGCATTTTAACCTGCATCTCAACCTGCAGCTTGCGAGCCCAGCTCCCTGCACCAGAGGTGTTCCTCAACACTGGGAATTCTTTAAATTGCTTATTTCTAGCCCTTGCTGTGGAGATGAAAAGCAGAAACACTGAAGCCTTGAAGCTCCCAAAAACAAGAGGATGAACACGAGATGCAGAGTGTGTATTTAAAATATTAGGTTTTTAAGGCACTCTGTTGTGCTGACACTGGTTTATTTTCTGGCACGCTGTCCAGGGGAGGCAGAAAAAAGCAGCTAAAAGGACAAGTCAGTGCTCAGAACCAGAGCAGCGTGGGTTCTCTGCCCTCAGAAATGCACTGCCCTGCCCTGGGACATTTCACAGAGCTCAGGTCTCTCCCCAGCTCTGCCATCAGGACATGCCCTAGGAGGCAGCAGAAGCCCACGTTCTTTCCAGCAGCACAAAACTCCTTCACCTTCTCCCTCAGGCTCACCACGAGCTGCTGTTCACGCCAGTTCTGTCCCTGTTAGTGCCACCAGCCTGGCACAGCTTGTCACCCCAGGGATGTGCTGAGCTCCTGAAGCCACCAGCAGCAAGTCCTGCCCGGGACAGGCTGAGCCTGGAGCTCACCCCAGGGTCCAGTGCCACGCAGAGAGCATTTACTTTTATGGTTTGCTTCAGGATTTGCAGTCAAAGAGGAGAAATCGCTGATTTTCCACTGTGCTTCCGAAATCCTGCAGTGCCACAGAGAGAGGACAGTCCTTGATGGGTGCCCAGGAGCTGCAGCCCAGCAGCCTTTCCCAGCAGCACTGCCCAGAGCTGGCATTAGCCTGGGCAAGCCTGTGAGAAATCATTTCTGGATTGCAGGGCTGTATCTGGAGAGTGCACTCAGCAGAAAGCTGAATTTATAGGTGTGATTGCCACAGAAATGGGATATCCATCTTCAGAAATGAAGGGCTGGTGGGCAAGGCCACAGAGGTGTCCCCAGGGTGTGGATTTCTGTGTCCTCAGGACAGGCATTTCTGTGCCCCCAGGATAGACATTTCTGTGCCCTCAGAATAGGCATTTCTCTGCATTTCTATGCCCTCAGGATGCACCTCTGTGCATTTACTCTTTGTATTTTTTGCATCTGCAGCTTTTTTTTCCCCCTAGCTATTTTGTACATTTTATGCATTCCAGTCTCTGTTTTTTACTCTAAAAAGAACTTTGATTGCTCCAGCAGTACTGAATATTGCTATTATTTCTGACTGGAGTTTTTGCTAGGTACTCTCAGCTCTCCTGCTGGAGCACATTCTGAACTCACCATCCAGAGGAAAAACCATCCAGAGGAAACACCATCCAGAGGAAAACAGTATTTCTGATGGTGAGAGCAAATTTATTTCTGGCCCCAGGCAGAGGGGCTGTTGCTGCAGGGATCACTGCAAGGGGGTCAGATCCTGCAGTCCCAAAGAGTTTTACCCTGAGGTGGGATTGCAAAAATAGACTTCTGATCCTGTGGTAAAACATTTCTGCCTGGGGGGTAAGATACTGAATGGTGACAGCAACTGCTGTAAAGCTAACACAGCTTTAATATGTGGGGAATAGAGTACTCCATCTGCTGCTGTGTGATTTCCTTCTTTGGCTTGGAAGGCAAAAACCCACTGCTTGTATTTGGAAGGCAAATTGCAATCCCCAAAATATCTTCTCTGCATTTACTTAATTTTACTGGCTGGTTGGGCAGGCTGACCAAAGCTCGGCCTGGAGTACAGGTTATGTCATTCAGCAGAAAACTCCCTTGTGTGAGCAGAATTTTGTTTCATTTTATGATTTTTTACCTCCTCTTTCTCCTCCTCCTAGACTATCCGTACAAAGGGAGGTCACAAAATAAAAATAAGCTGTAGCCAGCAAAGTTCAGGGTTTGAAATTAAAAAAAAAAGCCCTCTGTATACTTATTAGAATTTCTTGTTAATGAGGTCATTTATGTCAGGGCAGGAAATGTAGAAAATAGCACAGGATAGAAAAATCTAGACACTATAAACCACGCCAACAAATTTGGCACACGCATTACTCCCTTAATATGCCCCCAATGTAATCTATAGATCCCACAAGTGACCACACTATGTTTATGTATGTAAAAACTCCTATATATGTAACACTCATAAGAGTAGCAATTTTACTAGTGGGAAAAGATTATTGTGGTCTTTTTATATAGCATATAGGTTTACTTAGAGTGAGTCCTTGTAGAAGAATGCAGGACCATGAAAAACTGTTAAAATGTCATGATTATATTAATTTCATACTTAAAGGAATACTTCACTTTAAGTTATGGCTCCAAAATTACACTGCTCATTCATGATGTTTTTAATGTATAATTGGCTGCCTTCAAAAATGTCACAGTAGGAGGAAAAAAAAGTTCATTTTCCTTGGCGTGTGTACTGTTGCTATTCCTGTGTTCATTTGGCTTGGCTCGGGGAGCCAAATGCTGCAGTCTGAAATAACTTTTTATATGTTGACATGTGCATTTAACTAGAATAAGCAGGCAGAGTGGACCGAGTTGGATTCAGCAAGGAACAAAATCGATCTTGTATTGCACCTTTTCATGTGGCACTTTCCATTTCTGATTCTGTCTCATTTCTTCATTGTCCTGGCACACGTGGGCTGCGCCCAGCCCCTCCACAAAGATCAGGCAGCAGGAAAATGCCCATGGAGGGGGGAGAAAGGTATGAAGGCGGGAAAGAAAATTTAATCTCCTGAAGAAAAAGCTGGGGTAGGAATACCCTTGGTCTGTTGAAATTTATTTAGCAAAATTTAGTGAGCCTGTTGTTTTCTAGAGCAAACAGATTTTTTAGAGTCTAAAAAGAACTTAGATTGCTCCAGCAGTACTGAATATTGCTATTATTTCTGACTGGAGTTTTTGCTAGGTACTCTCAGCTCTCCTGCTGGAGCACATTCTGAACTCACCATCCAGAGGAAAAACCATCCAGAAGAAAATAGTATTTCTGATGGGGAGAACAAATTTCCTTTGCTGTCTGTCCCGACAGTCCTTTGTTGGCTGTCCCTCGGTCTGGCCTAAGGAGAGACCTCTCAAGTCCCACCCACACTGAGTTGGATTCTTGAACCTCACCTCGTGCTCACCCCCCTGGCCTGAGTCTTGATCATTCCTGGGGTTGGTTTGAGCTCCAGGTACAGGATTTGGTCTGATCTCCAAATCACAGAGCCCTGAGATCTGTGTGTGACAGCAACACAGCAGGAATGTGCCATGGCATGGCTCACTGCTTCACCACACACCTCCTCTGCAGCTGGGGCTGCCCTCCCAGCCCAGCGCACGGGGATGTCCCAGAAAAATGGGGATGTCCCAGAAAAACCAGGGATGTCCCAGAAAAACCATGGATGTCCCACCATGGATGAACCATAAAAACCAGGGATGTCCCAGAAAAACCATGGATGTCCCAGAAAAGTGGGGATGTTCCAGAAAAACCATGGACATCCCATAAAAACCATGGATGTCCCAGAAAAACCGTGGATGAACCATAAAAACCATGGATGCCCCACCATGGATGAACCATAAAAATCATGGATGTTCCACCATGGATGTCCCATAAAAACTATGGATGTCCCACAAAAACCATGGATGTTCCATAAAAGCCATGGATGTCCCACCATGGATGAACCATAAAAATCATGGATGTCCCATAAAAGCCATGGATGTCCCATAAAAGCCATGGATGTCCCATAAAAGCCGTGGTTCTGTGACCTGGACCTTACAGAGAGAAAATCCCAATCGCTCGCGGGGCTGCAGCACAAGTGCTGAAAGACAAGGACACAAATAAGGAGAATCCCAAGGGAATTTTGTGGGCAGTCCCACAATTCTGAACGTCTGTCTCTGGGTTTTTGGGGAGAAAAGTAAAATCCAACCCTTCTGTACCCCGCTCCTTACAGTCCCATGAGGCTGACAAATCCCCTCAGAAGAGCAGTGGCTGTGCGCTGTGAGAAGTTTTCTGGGAAGCAGAAGTTAAGGATCAGCAGTGGCAGTGCCCTGCTTGTTTTGCAAACGAGGCAAAAAGACACCTTCTTCAGTGACAAACAGGAAACCCGGGCCAAGTTTGTCAAGGTTCTTGCCCAGGACCACTCCCTCGATGAGCTCAGGCTCGATGTTCTTGTCAAGATGAAAATCGTGACACGCCCTGTGCCTTGCACGTTGTTGGGACCTGCTCCTGACCACAGCTCAGCAGGGCTTTGTGCTCTGAGCACGTTCACTTTTGTGTGCAAAGAACCAGGGGTCAGTTAGGAGGGAAAAAAAAATCTGACTGAAAAATTAAGGATTTTTAGGAAGGATGTTTGGGAAACTTCAAACCATGCACTGAAATCTGCTGCATCAGTGTGACAGCCTATGATAGAACAGCAAAATGATGAGATTTGGGGGCTTTTTGTATCATTTTTCCTATCTTGAAAAGGTTTAGGGAAATTCTATGTGACATCTTCTGGTCTTACAAATGAGGGTGCCTGGGTTTAAATCCCACGGAGACGTTTGTGTTGGTGCCGCTGCTGGTTCTCCCAGCTGGCTCCTCAGTGGAAGTAAAGATGGACATGGAAGCTGTTTTCTGATATCTGCAGAGTGTATCCATTTCTCCCTGTGATGTATCTGATACTGGGGGGAAATGATCTTTTGCTGTGTGTGTTGAGTCATCCACTAAACAAATACCCAACAAATCAAGCGAAACTTGAACTGAAAATGCTCAAGGAACCTAACCCTGAAGTCCTTCATTCCTGTTTCCCTCCATGCTTAAAACTGCCATCTTGACCTGAGGAAGTAATATCCAATTTTAGAATTAATCAGGGTTTTTTTTGTTTTGGTGGGATTTTTTCTCTTTTTTCTATTTTTTTTTAAATCTGTCCTGTATTGGAGGACAAATATCACCAACTTGAGCTGTTTTATAAAACAGCTTTTGCAGTGCACAGCCAAATAGATTTTGGCTTCTCTGTCACTTGGGGGAATGAGTGCTCAAATACAGTATTTATTAGCATTTAAATAGTGTGAATTTTACACCTTTGTGTGCACACATGCGTTTTACTTCTAAACCCTCTTCACCCTCCCCCTCCCCCAAGGCATTAATGAAGTTTGTTGTTCCCAAAATAGCAGTACTGTTTGGAATAGCTAATTGCCGGGTTTCTGTTGTGGTGCTTTGGTCAGAAAAAGCCCCAAAAAGAGCAGCCCGTGTGTCCCTGTGCTCAATGGGGACCTGTGTTCCCCTCGGGGGCTGTGGCTGAGCATCTCAGCTCCTGCACTGAGACCTCTCAGGGCCCAGCAGCTCACACTGCCTCGATGGGGACCATAAAACGGCGCTGGAACCCAATGATTTATTTATTTATTGCTTCTATATTTATTTCTTGCCACTGTCAAAGGACAAATTGTGCTCACGGCCATTTCATCTCCTCCCAAGTGCTGCCTGAACACTCCACTGCAGAAATAGTGAAATATTTCCTCCTCTGAATGCACTTGTGCTGATGGGAACTGAACCCTCGCAGGCAAACTGCAATGCTGCTACTACAATGTCATAATATTTCATAGGTCATTTATAAATATTATTGCCAGGGCAAATAAATTTCTTCAGAGTACTTAGCCTACTGCTAATAAATAGTTTATTTAAGCTTGTAAGAATGGTGACATTTCACTTTGAGTATCTTTGGCCTCTTAAAAACTGTTAGTACAGAGAAGAAAAGAAGGGAAAAATAAACTGGAAAATACACGCAGCAGGTCTTTTGATATTTTTTCCTCCGTTTTTGCTTGCTTCAAAGGGTCCTCTTGTCAGACTGCATGTCTCTGTGTGCAGCCATTACCATGTTTGATTCATGTGTGTTATTTAACATCTTATTTAGTGCATTATTCCTCTGTTCTCCTCTTCCATTCCCTGGTTTTGTCTCTGTCAGAGCTGCACTCAGCTGGAATCACAGGTTGCCTCATATCAATTGGTAACTAAATCCCTTTTGCCACTTTCCCCTTTTGGGGTAAACATTTTGGGCACAGTGATGGCGCTTTGTTTGTCCTTTTTTTGATGGTTTGGGGTAGGTTTAGATTTATCATTATTATTCCTCTTGCTCTTTGGTTAAAAAGGGGTTCAGACGGATTTTTAACAGTGATGAAAAGAAGAGACCAGAAGGGGGGGAGGCTCAGTTTTTGTGGTGGGGTTGTGTTTTGTTGGGGTTTTTTGAGAGCTCAGCAAAGGTGGCAACTCTCAGTTCTTTCCATTCAGCTACTGAATTCACATCAGGAATAAATGCTAAAATATTCTTTCATGTGCTTCCCATAAAATTTGTCATTTCATGCAGGCTCGGGAGGAGGTACAAAGCTGATGATTTTATTTGTGCATCTGTGGGAACATTATATTTCTATTGCAATCATCCAGGATGGAAAGAAAAATGCTGTTCCACTGAAAACCTCCAGGGATTTTTGAGCACAACCCTGTTTAAAAATTACAGTCCCTGAAATTCTAGAGATGGTTAATACCTCTCCTGGCAGACGCCTCCATGCCAGTCTCTCCCAGAAACTCTGGGAACAGGCAGGGGAAAACCTCAGCAAAGTCAAAATATCTATAGGAAGGGAAATAATTTTTATCTAAGGGAGTTAGTGGCCATTTGGTCAAAGACCTGTGGTGCAAAGAGCCTGGAAAATGTTGCCCATTCCTCAACCAAATGCCACATAAGGCTAGGAGGAAGGGAAATGAGGCTCCCATGTACTCTTTAGCTGACAAATGACAGAGCAAAGCAGGAAATTCTCTGCACTTTTACATTTATGGCAACACAGGTGTACTCTCCTGCAGACTTTGGCCTGCACAGGATTTTGTCGTTTAAAGAGATTGGGAGGAGAGGAGAGCTCAGCTCAGCTCTTCTGACTCGGGTTTCTTGCTGCTGAATTCGCTTCCCCTCCATTCATGGTCATTGCCTCAGAGTACCATGAGCTTGTCTTTTTAGTTGCCTGTGCAGGAGGGTTTTTTTCCTTTTTTTTTGCCTTTTTTTTTTTTCTGTTGGAAAATACCGATTTCTGAGCAGTGCTCTCACTCACTTCCTTCCTCGTCTGTTCTGAACACTCCTCCTGATGCCCAATGCACAACAAGGATGGCATCAAAAGGCAAAATAGGCTCAGTCAAAGCAAGTGTCTGAATTAAAAGACAATAAAAAAGCAATTAATTTTTAACCAGATCCAGTATTCAGTAATGTCGTGGCAGTATAATGTGTGTGGATCACTTTGAGAGAATTTGCACAAACATCCTCTGCAAATTTACTGTGGTTTTTGATCTTCCAGCTCTGGGGAAGAATACAGGAAGGGGGGAAATGTCTCCAAAGCATCAACATTGAAAGAGTTTCAGTGGTAAAGTTTCGGGGTGAGAGTTTTGGGCAAAGATCTGGGCTCCTCTGCGCCCCTGATGTCCAGGGACAGATCTCAGAGTAACATGAAAAGCCTCTATGCTGATTCCTTTTTCCACTGAAAACTGAAAACTTTGTTCCTCATTCTGAAATGAGTTTAATATCAGTGGAGTATTTTAGTTTGGACTTTTTCCTTTCTGGGCTGCATAAAGATACGTTCTGTGAGATTCTAACTTCACTGATAAAACCCCTGGGCAGCCATGAGCTGCACTCTGCTCAGCAAAGCTGTCAGAATTGACAGATTCAGCTTTGATCATGGCAATAAACCAGTTTGATCCCAAGTTTTCAGAAGTGTCCCTCATACAGAGGGGGAAAAAAAAAAATCATTGCACTTCCCAAAGGCAAACTCCAAAGCTTAGGGAAAATTACGCCCTTGCATGTGAATATTTTGACTGTTAGTGACTCTTGCAGGTTGAAATTGAGCTGATTACTGAAGGTGACAGCTCCTGGAAGATAACTTTTGTGTCGTCAAAGGGCGTGGGGAGATCAGGTGTATTTGCAAAATGACTGTTCAGCCTTTTGATGTGCAGAGAGCTAATGCTTTACATTTCAGTGGTGTCACCAAAAGAGAGATTTTGGGATGAGTCGATGTTATAACTTGTGTGAGTGTGTGAGAGATGTTACCAGCCTGAAACACTGCGGATATTTAAACTGCTGAATACCATTTCCAGCTGTATCCAGAAGTCTCAGAGCTGGAGAATTTCCTTGGAAATTCTCTTCAGTTTATCCAGAAGTGGAGAAGGTGGCTCTGCCTTTGAAGGCACCTCCCAAATGTCTTCTAAATTAGACACTCACCTTCCACAGAGCTGACATCAAATGGGATGCATTCCTTATTTTTATGTATTTTTTTGCTAATTGTCCATTCTGTGTGAGTGCTTTAAATGAAAAATCCTCCAAATCACCCAGAGAAGAGTAACATTTTTCAAGGCAGTAAACCAACACTATAAATACCTGTAATGCCAGGACCTCAGCCTCAGGGACAGCAAGGCAAAAGCAATTTAGCACTCAGTCTTTCATCAGAACAGAGCTTTCTTTCTCTCTCTCTCTGAGTTTTTAATAGACATCTCAAGCTGAGATGACTGTCAGCACTTTCTTCTGGTAAGACTCATTTTTGCTAAATATATATTCCATGTTTGTAGCTATAAATATATTCAGATATAGAGTATCTACTTTCTGTAGAAGTCAGGTTCCATTTCTAGTTAATCCTGTGATTCATTCAGTGTGTGTACATTGCTGTAATTGCTTGGTTTTGGTTTTTTTTAAATTTGCATATGCCCAGTTGTGAGAAATCTCATGATTTGACACGAATCCTCTTTCAGTTCCTGTGTCTCTGTAGCTGTTGAGTTCATTTCTGTACCGAGAGCCTCTGCCTTGGGCAGGGCACAGCAGTGAGACTGAACTCTGTGGTTCTGAGGAGCAGACTTTTGTGCCTGGAAGAGTAATTAAACCATCTTAAAAAGAAAAAAAATCAAACTAATTATATCCTGTTTAGATAATTTGTTGTCTGTTTTTATAGACAGAAGGGGTTATGCAATGAAATGAAACAAGACATAAAATCCAAGGCAGGTTCTGGCTATTTGCATTTCCCCAAACTAACACTCACACCTGTGGAAGTCAGTGCCACCCAGACCATGAGGTGGAAGAGGTTTGCAGGCTTAGATGCTTTCTGAGTATCTAGAAGACATTATTTAGCATTTTCTCACAACCAGACACATGCCCCATGGCTCTCCATGCCCCAGAGCCTCAATCTAACCATTCCACGATGGATTTGGAAAGCAATTTCTGCTGTGGCCAGGTCATCCCTTGTAACTGGCCACTAGCAATGCCTCACCTCTGCGTGAGACAGCTTTTTATCTGTCTCATGTAGTTGCACTGTTTTAAAATCTTTCTCTTCTTTCTCATGGAGAATAAAGTTGCATTCTTGTGCTTTCTAATCTCTTTGTTTTGGTACTGGATGCTCTAGAGTTGTAACCAATCATTATAGGGGGTGGAAAAACAATCGACCAATAATTATTAGACTATTAATGGATATATAAAGAAGTTTTTGTAAATAAAGTTTCTCTTTTCGCCATCTTGTGTGCTGCCTGCCTGACTTCCCTGCGAGCTTCCGCGAATCTCCACGAATATCAGAAAATCAGAGCAACAGTCCCAGGTGTTAAACCCTCCTTTCCTTTGCAGAAAAGTGCCCCCAGGACAAGCCAGAACCCTTTAAATGCCACGAGACTAAAACTGCAGGTCAGGATAAGGCTGCGAAAGACAAGGTCCCCTGAATTCCCACTCTGTGGCTGAGAGCTGGCTCTGAGCATGAGAACAGTGGGTGTAGGGGTGGTTTGGAGGGTACAGGAGCTCCAGCTGAGCTTGTGTGGAGCTGAAGGAACTGCCCAACGTAGAACCAGGCCATTAAAACAACCCTAGGTGTTTAAAGATCCATGGCTGGCTTGGGCTTTCAGTGTGGCAGGACATACAGAAATTTGAACAAATTTCTCCCATTTGAACAAATCACTGAGCAGTTTGCACAGATGTGTGATCCTTTATGCTCCTCTAAAGGATCAGAGCCTTGTGTGGCTCCTGAGGGATGTGGGATCTGGAAGTGTCCTGTTCAGAAAACATCCCAGTGAATATCTGAAATTTCTGGGTCTGGAGCTGAGGCCAGGCTCAGCTGAGCTCCTCTCTGCTCATGGATTTCTCCTGCCCCAGAAAGGCTCGGCAGGAAGGGTGGACAGGTAGAGAAAAGTGCAGGTGCCCTCACCGCCCCCAACTCTTCTGTTTATTATCTTTATACACAGCTCAGTCTCCGGTGTTCTGCAGAGTGCTTCAGCTTGAGAGAATTCCCCTCACAAATTCAGTTCCTCCTCTGCAGCTCCTCTCCAGCACACACTCTGACACAGTTAAAGCAAATCCTCTACAGGTTCATTCAGTGACTGAAAAAATCTTTGTTAACGCAGAGTTAAAATTACCCAGTGGTTCCTCATGTCTTTCCAAAATACCTCAAATGCTCAGCCCCTGAAAACACAGAAATGAGGAGCCCTGGCATCACCCAGCAGAGCCTTCACTGTGACCCCTGGAGTGGCAGTGCCTGGAGTCACTGCTGAGGTGCTGAGCTCAGGGCAGGTGTAGCTGAGGTGCTGAGCTCAGGGCAGGTTTAGCTGAGCTCAGGGCAGGTTTAGCTGAGGTGCTGAGCTCAGGGCAGGTTTAGCTGAGGTGCTGAGCTCAGGGCAGGTTTAGCTGAGCTCAGGGCAGGTTTAGCTGAGGTGCTGAGCTCAGGGCAGGTTTAGCTGAGGTGCTGAGCTCAGGGCAGGTTTAGCTGAGCTCAGGGCAGGTTTAGCTGAGCTCAGGGCAGGTTTAGCTGAGGTGCTGAGCTCAGGGCAGGTTTAGCTCAGGGCAGGTTTAGCTGAGGTGCTGAGCTCAGGGCAGGTTTAGCTGAGGTGCTGAGCTCAGGTTTAGCTGAGGTGCTGAGCTCAGGGCAGGTTTAGCTGAGGTGCTGAGCTCAGGGCAGGTTTAGCTGAGGTGCTGAGCTCAGGTTTAGCTGAGGTGCTGAGCTCAGGGCAGGTTTAGCTGAGGTGCTGAGCTCAGGTTTAGCTGAGGTGCTGAGCTCAGGGCAGGTTTAGCTGAGGTGCTGAGCTCAGGGCAGGTTTAGCTGAGGTGCTGAGCTCAGGTTTAGCTGAGGTGCTGAGCTCAGGGCAGGTTTAGCTGAGCTCAGGGCAGGTTTAGCTGAGGTGCTGAGCTCAGGGCAGGTTTAGCTGAGCCTGACCCTCCAGAGCAGTGTGTGCTAGCAGCAGGCAAGCTGCACTCTGCATTTGGTTTTATTTTGCTCGGGGTTTTGCAGTAGAATCTCTGCACTTTAAACAGCGGCAGAGAGACATTTTGATGAGATTAAGAAAAAGATGTTTTGGCCATGCCTCCCTTTTCCCTGCAGTCAGTTCTGAGCAGTGTGTGCCTTACCTGGGCGTTTCTGGGGGTTCAGACATTTCCCCTTTCCCTGTCATCTCTGCTGGATTTTAGCACATTTAGGGGGAAGGACACACCACTGGCAGGCTCCTCACACTGCTGACGGTGACAGTCCCTTCCTTGTGCTCCAGTTTCTCCCCCACCACTCTTTCTGCACTCCTGTTTTCCAGCCCCAGCATTTCCCCCTCCCAGGACCTTTCCACGATCCCAGAAAACTGCAGTGGAAGCTAAATAGGCTTCAATGGTTTTTAAAACTAGCCCAATTTCAGCCTAATTTTCAAGGCTTTCCACTTAAATTATGGCAAAACCAGAGTTCTGCTACAATCAGCATTTCTCCTGTGTTAAAATATGGAGCAAAAAGCAATCCCATCACTGCTCTGTTGCCTTCAATATATTTAATTGTTCCCAGGCTGTGGTGAAGTGAGGCTTTAAAGCAACCCCAGCAGATGCCCAGGGGGAGCAGAGCTGCGAAATGCCTGAAACATCAGGCCTTGTGTTTGGGAATCCTCAGTTTCTCACAAACCCAGGCCATTTTCATGGATAAAAAAAAAAGCTAAAAAGCGATAAGAAAACTCTGTTTCATCTCTTGTATGTGTGGTTGACAGGAGCAGCAATGTCAGGCATAGCTGTGATGTTTTTTGGAGTAAAGATACAGATTCAGCTCTTTAGTTCCAAATGGAGCATGGCCAGAGCCTTGAGTTTTAGTGCTGATGTTGGTAAATAATGCACAGTTTTTGGCTAACCATGCAGGTACAAATTTGTGGGTTAGACCAAAAGAGCAGTGCCAGCACAGGGACAGGAATGGATTCAAAGGTAGATTCTCTAATAGTTGTGCTCTTGTTCCAGTCTCTGAGGCTGAAACGAAAGCTCAGAGCCCTTTTGATTGGAAGCAGAGATTTATGGTTAATTATAGCATTTCCCATGATTATATGTTTGTGCTTCAGTAATTGCTAGATGAGGAGGAAAGCTGAAACAATTTTAGGGCTAGTATGCTGCTCCACCAAAAGATATACCTTCAGATATCTCAGCATGGGCCCTTCCTTATTCTTTATAAGGAAAAATCCGTGGCAAATGTTCCACTCCACTGGTCCTTCAGAAAGCTGGCAGCAGGAGGTGGTGCTGCTTCTGCCTCCACTGCTTCTGTCCTTTCATATATTTTTTTATCTTTATAAAATATTTTATAAATATCTTTATATTATATATAAAAATGTCCTTATCATTTTTATAAAGATCTTTATAAAATATTATTAAAATATTATAAAATAAAACCTTTTCTCCTTCAGACAAGGCCTTGAATATCCCCATCTGAAAAATGGCAGCAAAAAATGGTCTGGGGTGAGCAATGACTTCAACTCATCCAGGCCATGAGTCCTGCAGGGGTCACACAAAATATTTTACCATAGATTGGTTATGATGGTACAGTCAGACTTACCTTTTACCCCACCTACTACTATAATGACCATGGAAACACTGTGCTTTTTTTGCAATTTTTTTTTTGCCTTTTTTTTGCTTTTTTATTTTTTTTCTTTTTTGAGTAGAAAAGCTTACCTTTTAGAAAAGCTTACCTTTCTAGAAAAGTAGAAAAGTGAACCTTAATGAACTAAAATTAAGCTAAAATTAAGATTTTAGATATGAGTCCACTACAGCTGTAGCAGTGCAAGAGATAGAGCAATAAAATGTGAGTATACTTTGGAGATACTCAGTTACTACATTAGAAGATCATCATCACAGAATCACTTGTTGTGGAAGGCAAAATGAAACTCTTATCGAAATTACAGAATTTCTGTTTATTTCCACATCCAGCCCCAGAAGAGCCAGGGCAGTGACTGTCAGAGGCTTCCACAATGAATGCAGGGCAGGTGTTGATAATCTGAGCACCTGAGAGCCATAGGTGATCAAAGAAATTACTGTGATTGTACAGATGGCATTGTCTGATGGAGCAAGCCAGCCTAGGATCTAATTTAGCAAATAAAAAGTCTGAGCTAACTCCCTGGATTGGAAATGTAGAAAAAAAAAAACTTTTCATGTAAAATTCATCCTAAAGCTCGTGTGTGACACAGGTGCTCTTCTCCCTGGAAAAGTGGAACTCTGGGAGCTCTCTCCGCTCTGCTGAGGGAGCGTTGATATTGAGCTCAGCCCAGAGGAGATGGGATGAGCCCAATTCCCTGTGCCTGGTGCAGGAAGGGATGCACAGAGGATGGTGTGCTCCCAGTGAGAGCTGAGCCCTGCAGGGAGGTCAGTCTTTAGCCAGGGGAGTGGCTCACAACACGGTCACGAGGAGCTGCAGGAGCATTGCAGTCTGGGGATTCCTTGTCCTCCCTGCCTTGCCTGCTCAGGACACTGAAGTCAGTATTTTTCTGTTCCCAGACACCTTTGGTACCTTCAGTTCTCACTGTGAGGTGAAGCCTCTCCTCACAGGCTGGAGTTTGGCTCTTGAGCAGTGGTCCTTGCCTGATGGTCCTGTGATCTCTGTTCTTGCATTCTGCTCCAGGGCAGGCTGGGCAATAAGACCTTACTCATTTTTATTGCTGACAAACGAGTGCTGGGCACCTTCACATGAAACTGCAAAACAGGATACAAAAAGCAAAGAGATTTATTTTAGGCTGCCTTTAAAAAGAACCAAGCACTATTTTTAGTGTGTTTACTACTCGTCAAAGGGATTTTCTGTTGTCTCAAACCCAGGCCACTGAGGTTTACCACTGCTTGTATAACATTTTTTCGATGGTGCTGTTCCTTTTTCAGTAATTGGTGTGGCTTGCCATGGCTCCAGCAGCCCTGCTGTCCCTGGGCAGCCTGCGAGGGGGGATTGACCCACGCTGGGGGACACAGGCTGCACTTTCTGCCTCTGGGTGGGGTCCCTGTTGACTTCATCTGCTTCAGAGTCAAGCCCTGGACTGTTTTGGTTTCACTGAAGCCTCACTTAGTTTCCTGGTAAGGATCCATTTCTAAATATAGCTCCTTACATTGGATGGAGGAATGTTTACCCGTGCAAAGTCAGGCAAGGTAAACACTTCCAACTTTTTTTTTGGTCAGTACCTTTTTAATGGAAATGAGTTTTGAATTATATTTGGCATCATCTTGGCTTGCTGGAGCTAAATACAGGGACTGTCTTCTGATATCTGTGATTTCTAATTTTATTTTCATGTAGAAAGGGGTGACTTAGTGATCCTTCCTTGTGGGTGTGTCGGTCAGAGGGGATGGTGTGAGCTCTGTGAATTTTGCATTCACCTTTTAAATAACACGGCCCTGAATGAATCTGTTGACAGAAGCTGAGCAATTTAAAAATACATTTGGAAATATGCAATGGGATTATGACAGAGGCCTGTGCCAGAAAAAATACAAGCTCTTACTATGCAGTTACAGTTGCCTAAGCACACATTAAATGTATAGTTGCACTCTCTCTCTCTCTCTCTCTCTCTTTCAAAGAATGTATTGTGAAGTACATTTATTTAGGACTGTGCCATTGTGTCAATTCAGCTTTGATTCTGCTGATGGATTTCTCTTTTTAATCCCTCCTGTGTATTTGTGATAAGCTCTGACTCAAGATTTGACGTAAGCTTGTCATTCTGTTCACATAAATCTGATTTAAAAGCTATTTGTGCAAGTGGCTCACTTGAGCTTTTTAAACAGGAAGATGCATTTCTGAGCAGGCTGTTATTTTCTTTTTGGGTGCAATCATCTCCTCACCTCGTACTGCTGAACCTCTGAGGAGCAGCAAACACTCTTTTCCAGTCATAATGAAAGTGCCCTAGCACACCTTGTGGTGTTCTCTACTTACTTTTGTGTAGGGAAATAACCTCATTTTGGTACAAGATGGAGAAAAAAGAAAACCTTTGAAATGAATTGCTACCTTTTTGAAAAGCAGCATCCCTTCAGCAAGCTCCCTACACAGGACACTCTTCTACCAACACGAGTGGCTGGTGCCAGCCAGACGGGGCCAGCCCTGGAGCAGGGATTTGGTGCTGCACTCTCCTGGTGCTTCCCACAGCGCCTGCCCCACACCCATCCCGTGGCCTTGCACTCACTCGTTATCCTCAGAGAGTCACAGAATCACAGTGGTTGGAAAGGACCTTAAAGCTCAGCAGTTTCAGCTGCACTGCCATGGCAGGGACACCTTCCACCATCCCAGGCTGCTCCAGCACCAGTGTCCAGCCTGGCCTGGGACACTGCCCACAGCTTCTCTGGGCACCCTGTGCCAGGATCTCACCACCCCCACAGGGAGGAATTCCTTCCTAATATCCAATCTAGCCCTGCTCTCTGTCAGTGTGAAGCCATTCCCCCTTGTCCTGTCACTCCAGGCATTTATCAATAGCCTCTCTCAATTTTTTTGCAGGCTCCCTTCAAGAACTGGCAGGGCCCAATTAGGTCACCCCAAAACCTCTCTTCTCCAGGCTGAACAATCCCAAATCTCCCAGCCTGGCTCCCAGCAGAGCTGCTCCATCCCTCTGATCCCCTGGAGCCTCCTCTGGGCTCTCTCCAGCAGCTCCAGCTCCTTCCTGTGCTGGAGGCAGCTCTGCAGGTGAGGTCTCACCTGAGCAGGGCAGAGGGGCACAATCCCAGTCCCTTGGGGTCTCTGGGATGGGCCATGTCCATCTCTCACCCCCAGCACCCCCAGGTCCTTTCCCAGGGCTGCTCCATCTGCTCAGCCCCAGCCTGGATTGATTCCAGGGCTTGTCCCAGCACCAGCACTTGGTCCTGTTAAACCTCATAGGATTCCCATATTGCTTTTGTTCTTTTGGGGTTTTTGTTTGTTTGTTTGTTTTGTTTTGTTTTTTGGTTTTGTTTTGTTCCTTTGATAATAAATGTTTCCATCCGTAACTGGTTCCCAGTTGCTGAAGCAGTGAGCATCACTGCTATTCAGCTCCTGGGAAGGCAAATGGCTGTAGCAAGGCAGGAAATTAATTAGGTAGGGTACAGTTCTGTGGTTCAGGTTTCCAAACAAGGCATTAAAGATTATCGTGCATGTGATCAGTGTATATCCCTGGCTAATTATTTACATCTCCAGGTGAGTTAATTGGAAGCAGGATGCTCCTCCAGGAGCAGACTTCATCCACAGATAACACAGTGCTAATCTGTGCTCTGATAAAAATGAAATCTGAATGTTTATCTTGTCTGTAATGACAACATCTCCGCTCTACAGAGGTCAGGAGGAATTTGCTGTTCTTGTGCTGTATTCCCTCACTGTGCTGCAGCACCCCAGAGCCCAGGGCTGCAGCCAGACCCTCCCCTGACACAAGGTAAGGCACAAAAAGGAGTGGGCTCACCTTGTCGGAGCCATCCTTGCCCACACTGAAGGTCCCTGTGCTCTCTGAGGAGCCTTTCCAGAAAGAGCTGAGCAGCTCTAGGTGGGATGGGGGCACCTGAGGCTTTGTCCAGCGCTCTAGAAAGCCTCGTTCAGTGGAGATCTTGGAAGGAAATGTGGTGTTTGAGTCCCACTGGTGAGCTGTGGGGCTGGGAAGGCACAGATGAGCCTTGCCCAGAGTGGGCAGAGCCAGGGCAGCTCAGGATGAGCTGTGCTCCCCAGGAAGTGCAGGGCAGCAGTGTCCCCTCCCTCGTTCCATGGGCCATGAACTCCCCAGGCTGGGCTGGGTGACAGCCCATGGCCAGCTGGGACATGATCCAGTCTGGGGAATATCCATCTCCCAGATCTCCACCAGCAGCCCTCATGGTGAGAGGGAGCTCAGTTCCTCCACTGCTGGAGCTCCCCTGCCCTGCTGGTCCTGCTGTGCTGCCCAGGGAAGGAGCTCTTGGGGACATTGGCACGAGCTGGGGACAGAGCGCTCTGGAAGGAAGAGTAATATTGGAATTAAAAACAGAGCAATTGATTTGTGAGCTGAGCTCTACACGGACACAAAAAAGGGTCATCAAAAGGGCTTTTCAAAAAGTGGAGGGGGATTTTGTAAAAGTGCCCAAGCTGCAGAAACGCTGAACAATGGGAGTTTTACTGTGTTCTGCCTACCCCAGCCTCTCCAGTCCTACACAGCAGTGGCGACAACGCATGTCGTCTGTTGACACGCGGAGAAAAACTGCAGCCCATTCAGAGCAGAGCTATTTTGGGGTGTTTGTCCCCAGCCCTGCGTGTGTGAATGGCTGCAGACGCCTCCCCAGTCAAGTAGCCGTGGGTTTGGCAATGAGCTCCCTCCCACTGGGAGATAAGGCAGTTTGTACCCTGTCAGTGACCAGAGGCAGCCACAAAACATTAGGCAGGCTCCTGACTGTCGAGAGCTGCAACTGCTTGGAAACAGCAGGGTCAGTCTGCTCTCAAACACACTGGAATTATCTCATTAGCGGTGGCATTTACTGCGCGGAGCAGGGAGCAGAAAAGGGGGCTGGTAAAAAAAAAAAAAAAGAAAAAAGAGGCAAACAAATAGTGTATGAAATCGTTAGAGGGAATGGTATTTGCATGTGGGCTTTTTGTTTATTAAAGAAAGTAGTGGATGTGCTACCAAGTGAGCTGTGTACAGCAGCAGGTTATCACTTCCTTATCTTGCCTCCAAATTACCTTCTCCTCCCAGCTGGCAGGGAGAGAGGCCTTTTACCTGAACCTCAGTCCTTGTTTATAAAGCTTTTTCTTTTTTTTTCTTTTTTTTTTTTTTTTTAACAACTGAAGGAATACAGTGTAGCTCAGGTTTGGGAATGAGGGACAGGAATGAGGGACAGGAATGAGGGACAAGAATGAGGGACAAGAATGAGGGATGGGAATGATGGACAGGAATGAGGGATGGGAATGATGGACAGGAATGAGGGGCAGGAATGAGGGGCAGGAATGAGGGGCAGGAATGAGGGGTGGGCTCTCCTGTGGAGCTCTCTCCCCTCTCTCCATCACCTTCTCCTTGCTCCCATGGCCATGGCTTTGCTGTCAGCTTCTCTGCTGCCAATTGGAACGCCACAAATTTAGCTCTGACTTTGCTGTGGCATTATGGCATCAAGATTCAAGAGAAGACCAACCAGGAGGGTAAAGACACCAGGCAGCACATGAGTGGCACATCCCTGGGGGCCAGCAGGAGCAGCAGGAGATGTGGGAAGTGCACAGGAAGATGTTTCCTTCGGCAGCACTCTGATCTGTCCAGCAGATCCACTTCCACCAGGCTCTAAACACGGCCACAAACAGAGGAATTTGAGATGTTTGCACAACAGGACCTGGAAACAGAGCTGCTTCAGGATGGCAGAAACCCCACAGCTGCAGCCTGGCCCTGCCCCTGTGCCCCAGCTCCACAGCCTTGGGGACACTTGGCAGATGGAAGGATTTGCAGGGTCAGGATTTCCATTCCTGCCAGAAGTGCGCGTTGGGACACTCGCTGAGAAATGGATCCTTCCTTCAGCCTGTGTGCTCTCTGCTCTCAGCCATCAGTGTCACACAGAGCACCTGCAGGGAAGGAGGGAGGGAGGGAGGGAGGGAGGGAGGGAGGGAGGAAGGAAGGAAGGAAGGAAGGAAGGAAGGAAGGAAGGAAGGAAGGAAGGAAGGAAGGAAGGAAGGAAGGAAGGAAGGAAGGAAGGAAGGAAGGAAGGAAGGAAGGAAGGGAAAGAAAGAAAGAGAGAAAGAGAGAAAGAGAAAAAGAGAAAAAGAGAGAGAGGAAGAGAGAGAGAGAGAAAGAGAGAGAGAAAGAAAAAAGAAAAGAAAAGAAAAGAAAAGAAAAGAAAAGAAAAGAAAAGAAAAGAAAAGAAAAGAAAAGAAAAGAAAAGAAAAGAAAAGAAAAGAAAAGAAAAGAAAAGAAAAGAAAAGAAAAGAAAAGAAAAGAAAAGGAAAAGAAGAAAGAAAGAAAGAAAGAAAGAAAGAAAGAAAGAAAGAAAGAAAGAAAGAAAGAAAGAAAGAAAGAAAGAGAAAGAAAGAGGCAGAGAAGAGCAGCACATGCTGGAAGTGTAGAGTGGAAGAGGAAGGAGGAAGGTGGGGAAGGGTCTTTAAGTGTCCCTTGGTACTCATGTGTTGCAGCCCCACCAGGGGGGATTTGTTCTTAACATATTCACCCAAGATCTGCCTTTCAGTAAACAGAAGAAACTCCTCGGGTTTCCAGAGCACAAGCTAGTTCTTCATGTGGTTTCCTCAGATGTGTGTGTTCCTTGGCAGATAACATCAAACCTGTGCGCTCCCTCTGAAGGATTTTCTGTCTGAGCTGTGTTGGTGAATTGTACCTTCTCAGGCAGAACAAATTATATGATTTAGTTTCTTGCTGAAGTACAGGTGTAGTTCTGGCTCACAGAAGTTCACATATACAAGTGCTAAAATTACCGTTTTCAAAAAATGTAGGAGGGAAAAAGCCCTTCTCTTAATTTCTTGACTGTTTTGCTCTGGTAGTTTTCAGAAAACAAACAGAGAGGGGCATGCAGAGAACCAGAAGAATGTGTTGAAAGTGCAAATGCACACAGACACAAAAATACTCTGGGACAAGCTCACTGGGATAGAAATCTATAAAAAGACACTGAGTTAATGATTTTCACCTGTTAGAATGAAAGTTTATGCAACTAAATTGTCCAGTCAACGTTTTCCCCAAAAAAATTGCCAATTTCATGTATGTTTTTAGATCAACTTTTCATAAAATGCACAATGGTGACTTTAGGCTGAATCCAATTCTCTGATCTATGGGGGGTTGTTACGTTAAAATAAACTTTCAGATGCTAGGGCCCCTCCTGGGCTCACTGTCACACACACACTGTGCTCTGTAGCCCAGGGGCTTCAGCTTCACACAAACTGAAAGTGCTTCTGATTTACAGAAACAGCACAGGCCAAGTCGTGAGCAGAGAAATGGACACTGAGGAAAGAGCAGGGCAGGAGCTGCACTGGATAATGCCGACAGAAAATGGGGTCCAGTGAGTTTTGACCAAGATGTGTCAAAATAAAACCTGGTAGGGCAGAGTTATCTTTCAAATTTCATCCTGAAAGCCAGGACATAGAAATAAGGTGGGGAAAAATAATGCAAGTTGCAGCATATATAATGTTTTTTAACAGTATTATCCACCCTGTCTCGGGGATGACATTGCTAAAATATAAATTTGGTTTGCTTCTATTTCTAACAATCTGCTCTATTTGAACAGATGTAGATAGTATGATTAAGGTATTTTTCTTTTGCACAAGGTCAGAAATGTAAGTGTACAGAAAACTGAGAATGAACTTACTGGGAAAAAAACTTCTTAAATGCTTTCAGAGCTGATGTTATTATATTTTTATTCTATTTTTATTCTGGCCTCTGCACAAATGAATTTCTCTTTCCTTCTTTATTTATTTGTCCATTTATTTTCTGTGCCTGTGACATGTTTACACTAGATGGGTATTCTTGGATCCATAAATGAAGTGAATGCAAAGAGGCTTTTTTAAAAAATCACTACTCATGAAACTCCCTGGAATATAATCAGCAGCATATCAACTCCTAATAATTAAAGTTATTCTGCACAAAGGCTGCAAGGTTGTTGTTCTCAGGTATTCCTCTGCAAACCTGGGGATGTCCCACCAGGCATAAAAAATATAAAGAGATTAGAAAATCGTTGAGACTTCCATGTGCAGCCATACAAAAGAGGAATGTGGGGTTTTTCCCGTTCTTGAGTAGACATTTCTTCTTTTTCTAGGTCGATTTTATTTGTTATCATTGCCATATTTAGCTCACTGATAAATCCATTCAGGCTCCCCCAATTTTTCTTTGTGAATGGGAGGGCAGGCTGGCACAGAGAGCTCTCTGCAGAGTCTGACTGTTAAAAACAAACCTTTTGAGACAGTTAAAATACATTTGTTTATACAAATTGTTTATAGGTGACACTGAGTGATTTGCCTGATCATTCTCCACAATGCTGCAGAGGGATGCTGAGAGTGGTGAAAGAGTCTCAGCCTGTCTGGCAAATATCCTGCCATTTTAATTGTGCTCAGACAGGAAAAAATAGCAGGCACTTGCTGCAGCCAAGTGAACAATCCAGAGGGGACAATGTATTTAGCACATTAGGGTTGGCAGTCTGGGCTGCGTCAGACACCAAGAGCTCCTCCCAGGACAGCTCCAGGAACTGCCAGAGGCAGAATTAAAAACCTCCGCAGTCCCTGCCTCGGTCTTTGGCACAGCTTTGCTCATGTAGAAGGTCCATATGGGTGTGATTTTTGCACAGGTGACAGGCTGGAGGTGTAGGGACAGCATTGGGGCTGCCTGGGGATGGTCCCAAAAACCTCTGAGACCGAATCCTGTGACCTGCAGTCCCTTCATAGCACTGCAGTGAACTCCTCTGATCTTTCACCTGTCCAAGGAAACAGAGATTTATTTATATATATAGCCAATCCTCTGATTTACCCTCAGCTTTTAGAACTGTTCACACGTGAGTTGGCCCCACACAGTCCTTTCTCAAACTGGCATTTATGACCTGAATCACCTGGCATCCCATTCTTTAGGGTGAGACTGGAAGCACACACAGAACAAATTGTCAGGCGCATTTCAAAGTTCTTTTTCTGCCACTTGTGGTCCCAGGGCAATGCTGGAAATGAAGGAAAAAGAATTTTTCATACAAATGTTGCTGCATTTACATGGTTTTGTCTCGCTGACACAAATGCAACAGTTGAAGAATTGTGAGGGAAAAGACAAGGCAAAGAAAAGGAGAGGCAGGAGTCAGGAATTCCTTGGGAAGAGCAAGGTGTTGTTTATTGTTGCTGTTGTTGTTTGACTTCCACTGAGTCCATTCCAAGAGCAGAGTTAAAAAAGAAAAAGGATATGTCAATGGTCAAGATATGCCCCTGAAAAGACCATGTACAGCTTTGGTTTTTTTCCCATTCTCCCACACTTCAAGAAGGCAGAGGAGCCAGGAAGACTGAAATTTCTCAAAAGAAGCTATTTTACTTTTGCCACTTTAAATTTTGATATTTCTATGTCAGAAGTCCTTGACAGGAAAAAAATATGTTCTAAAAATCAAGCGTTGTGCAGATATGTCAGAGAGAGAGGCACAAACGCTGCTGCTCACTCGCAGAATTAAACTCTTGTGCATCTCTGAAAGAGCAGTTAGATTGAATTGAGAGTTTAATGTGCAAATCAAGCTGCTTTTTACGGTGTCCCATGACATGAAGGTAGTTCTGGATGCTCATTAGTGAAATCCTGTTGATAAATAATAAAATTATAGTTTGAACACATGTCCAGTGATATCTATAACACCCAGAGTATTTTTATTTAGAGTGTGTTCAGAGAACAGGCATTTTGCTTAAAGCTCCTTATTATATTTTATTATAGATCACAAGGAATTGGGGCAGATTCT
This sequence comes from Acanthiza pusilla, assembly GCA_036630365.1. NCBI lineage: Eukaryota > Metazoa > Chordata > Aves > Passeriformes > Acanthizidae > Acanthiza > Acanthiza pusilla. The sequence goes on along the minus strand of JAXCHO010000070.1, from coordinate 4,298,229 downwards.
CATTGTCTGAAATACATATGTGTAAATAATCTTTTAAAAGTGCTAATTAATTGCCAAATATTACAGAGGAGGTGTGGGAAGGTAATGCTCTGCTGCAAAACAAATCATTTAAACTTCAGGGATAGTTTTGTACAGAATATAAACAGCAGAAAAATCCACCCTAATGTGGGGCATAAGCTGGACATTAAATACACTGCTGTCTGCCATCAATAATAGTAATTTTTCAGCGTTAGAAAAGGTACAGAACAGAGCAGCCAGAGCAGCCTGTGACAGGGAGATGGGAAATGAATTCTCCAGCGAGATTAGCCAGAATTAGGCAGATTGATAATAGGACACTCTCCAGGGATATGCTGAAGACAATACTGAAAGGAAAGGAACCAAGAGAATGGATCACATTCATCTTTTTCAGATAGTCCCTAATTTGAAGAGTCTGGGCTGAGGGGGTGACTCAGAAATGAGAACTATTTCCGGCACATTTGTTTAGTGTTGCTGAGATATTGAACAAATAGCTGAAGTCAAGAGCAACAAGGCAGAGGTTTAAAAGGAGCTCGTTTGTTTTCTTTTTGTGAAGGATTTTTGAGATTACATTAGCTACATATTTGAACTTAGCATGATAAGTTCTGGGGTGATTTGTATTTATTGGGGTTAGAAGGGCAGGCCTCAGTGGACCCTACGGTATTTTTACAGGGCTGTTTCCATAACAGAAATGACACAGAGCTGTATTAACTTTTCACAGATTGATAGAGAAACAAACTGTCTAAATAGATGTGTTTGTTTGAAAAGGGCTTGAGGTGGGGGGGATCCCTGCAGGTTTTCTAAGCAAATGTGTACCTATAGGTTTGATGTTTGAAATTGGGGGTTTTGTTTCCATTCTCATAGGATGTAGCTGAGGAAAGAGGCAGTGGGAATAAAAAATACAAGGAGAATAAAGAAAGAATGTGAATCAATGTAGAGAGGGAAAAGAAAAAAATATTCAAATATTTTTTAAAAAATTAAAAATCTGATTTCCAGGTAGTTTCTACAGAACAGGATGGGAGAAAATTCACAGCTCCCTCCCCCTTGGAAGACCTGGTCTTCAGTTAAAATTTCTTTTCCAGCTGAACCCTCTTTCTTCCTGGGTACAAAAATTTGAGTGGAATATTTCCAGCTTCATTCTTTGGAGCTGGCATTAAGATACACACTTGCTTCTAAAAATTAAACAAAATTTTAAATAGCAGATACTGTGATAAAATCAGATTAAGTAACTTACTGTAAGCGAACAGCAATTTAATTTTGATTTCTCTGAAGCATTATATTCCTGTTATTACACCATATTTTGTGTCTGTAAGCCACTGATCACTCAAAGGTGGGAGAGAACAGCAGGGGAAAAGATCATTTTTATCTTCTTCTCCACTTTCCCCTATTAATCATGGCACCAGACAGGATACTGGGTTACATGGAGCACATGTTTGGCCCAGAGTGGCCACTTCTATAATGTGCAGTTTTATGAAGTGATGAATTCTAGAATGAGAGTTCCAGCGTGCTTTTCTGTAATAACTGGGGGGTTTAACATGCTTTTTCACTTACAGTAATTATTCCAAGGCGGAAAATTGAGCAAATGAAAACGAGAAATACAGAGAGCTGGGTTTACATGAAAAATGGCTGAGGTGAATTTCATTTTGGGAGTTAACATCAAGTCCTGTCTATTCTGCAGAAAAGACTTGCTGAATTTTCATACCTGAGGTTTGTTAACTAATACAGCCTAAATTCCTAACTCAGACAAAAACTGTGTTTTTTGCTTAGCCCGTCAAATGAATGTGAGGGGTGGAGGGGAACTCTTACATCTTGTATGTATTTTATTGTTGTTTAAACACAACTGGAAATAGGTGAGAGTGTCTAAGCCAGGGAAGGCAGAAAGCAGTAATTAACAACAATTAATATGATGGCATATTGACATCATTAGTCTTCAAATTTTGGGACCCATATTCCAAGTCGTCAGAAAAAGGAAACCTTGTGGAAATTAAAATTTCTGACAGGTGGCTGCACAGAACCTTAAAAATTATAATAAAAGCTATGTATGAAACCCCTAGAGAGGGGTGGGGGTCTCTGTGCCTTCAGGAGGGATTTCAGCCTGCCTGAACCTCTCCTTGGCTGTGCTCACTGAGTTTGTCACCTTTTTGCAGCTTTTGGTGGCATTTGTTAAAGGCAAAGGCACAGCCAGGTGTTCCTGTGGAGTGGCAGCATCATGTGAATTATCGTGGCCCAGGAATACAGTGCTGAGAGAGGGAAAAAAATCCAGAAAATGGGGGGACACACTCTCCCAGTTGCCACTGATAAAGTTTAATAGCAAGTAGAATTCAGTGAGAATCTTCTGTCTGTGACTCAAGAGCTGAGATTGTCACAGTCATGACATGGCCATCTGTGCTGGTTTTGCTTGGCCCAGTTTTGGTGGTGAGTAGGGTGGAGCACAAAGATGGCTCCTGTGTGTCTTGGGTGAAGATTCTAGAAATTTCTCCACCATGTCCAGCAGAGCCAATCTCTGATGGCTCTGAAGATGATGGACATGCTGCTGGCCAAACCTGGGCCAATCGGAGATGTTAGTTATGCCTCTGTGAAAACAGATTTAAGAAGAAATCAAAACAATGTGAGCATGCACCTCTTTTAGCTGTTGGTTGGAAGGAGGAAGGGGAGTGAGTGAAGAAACTTTGTCTTAAGAGCTTATTTTTACCTCTCATTTATCCTCTGACTCTGTTAGGTTAATAAATCACTTTGAAACTTTAAGTTTTCTGCCTGTTTTTGCGCTTTCTCTGTGCGTCCTCCCACCAGTCCTTATCTCACCTCATGATTCCGGTGTGTTTGTGTTAGTTTTTTCTTTTCCATCTGTGGCAGGAGAGAGCATAGAGAGCAGACATCGTAGGTGCCTGGCGTTTAGCCAGGGTCAAACCTCGGCACCATCCCTGCCCAGCAAAGCCCAGGCTGAGGCAAGGCTGGCCAGTCTGGCCTTGACTTTTGGGGCCTAAGCACCAAAAAAACCTCACTGATCTCAGGTGAAATCTGCGTCTGTACTTCCCTTCCAGCAGGCATCCAATGAAGGCACCGAACTGGTGCTCAGTAGGAATTAGTTCCATTTCCAGGTGACAAAAATCACCCCCAACATGCAGTTTATTCTCTCTGCACATCAAATCCACCTTGTTAAGCTTGGGAATAATCCATCTTTTCTCCCATCCGTGGTCTCTGATTTTTAAATGGTCTGTGAGGTCTCTGAGAGAGGGTCTAGCCCTCTCTCGATGCATCCCCATAATCAACACTGTCCTGTCCTGTCCTGCCCCCAGTTCACCTCATAATTCAATGTCTGTGTCTGTTGCCAGCTAGAAGCCTCTTTTCTTTAAACTCCATGAGAATAGGAAGGTAGGATTTTAGCAGAATCCTATTGCAAAGGGCATATTTCTTCTTTTTCTTTCCTTCTCCCTCCACCCCCTCAACAAATCCCCGAGGTCAACATTGTAATAAACAGCAGGAAAAGCCCAATTTTCTGCACCTGTGGCCTTGTTTGTCTATATATTTCTATAGGTGAATGGGCACTGGGGACGCAGAAAGGAAGTGAATTCAATGGATTGGTTTAAAAAACTCAGCATGGCAATCAGCAGGCACTCAGGTGAAATGGCTTTAAAACCCTGTTAAAACAGCCCCAGAGTGGAGCAGGGTGTGCAGCTACAGTGCACGGGGTTTTTAAATATAAAAATGTGACATTGTTCAAAATCAGCCTCCAGTCAAGTAGGTTGTTATTCAGGACACAAACCCCTGTACCTAAAGTCTCTTGCACAGAGGAGAATGATGGTGGCTTTAATCTCCTTTTTCATCCCATGAAGATTTAGTGCTGACAAAAGGTACTAGACTAGCACAAAATGAGGCAGGTGGGGGGTTTTGGGTTTGTTTTGGGGGTTTTTTGTGGTTTCTTGGTTTTGGTGTGGGTTTGTTTCTTTGTTTGTTTGTTTGTTTTTGGTGGGGTTTTTTGTGTGTGTTTTGTTGGGGGTTTTGGGGTTTTTTTGGGGGGGGTTCTTTTGTTTTATTGGGTTTTTTTGGTTATTATCTTTGGTTGTTGTTGTTGTTCTTTGTTTTGGTTTTGGGGTTTTTGGGTGGTGTTGTTTCTTGATTTGGGGTTTTTTTTTTTTTTGGTTGTTTGTTTTTCTTTTTTGTTTGTTTGTGGGGTTTGATTCTTTTCTTTTGTTGTTGTTGCTGTTGTTGTTGTTGTTGTTGCTGTTAGTTTCAGTTTTTTGTTTTGGGGCTTTTTTTGGAAATAGGATGGACTCAGGCACTGAGCTCCCCCAGCATGACCTAAACCTGCTCTCTGCCCCCGAGCAGCTCCTCTCTGCAGCCCAGGTTTGGGAGCCTGGATGAGCCTGGTGGAGCACCAGCCCTGCCTGCAAGTCAGGCTGTCTCCTGAGGGCAGATGTTCCCCCTCCAGTGCAATGGTCCATAAATATGTAATACAATTTATTGGGTTTTTTCCCCCGAAGACACTGCTTTGTGAGTAAAAGCTTCACACGCCCAGAGGTGCACAAGTTCTCTCACATTTGGACAGATTTGTTTTCAGAGTCTTTATGAAATGCCTAAGGGGAGTGACTTGCAAAGGCCAAACTCTGCAATAATTGATATTCTCCTGCCATTTCAGTTCCTGGGCTGTGGATGCTCTGTGAAAAGAGCACACCTTAGGCTGTTCTATCTCCCTGAAGGTTTGGGGAAAAAAGCCTGTTAAAAAGATAAACACCTTTTGGCAAAAGCCAAAGCGTTTGCCTTCACTTGGGTTTCGCACTGGGCTATTTCTGGCTCTGTTGTTTATCCAGGTCCCTCCTGAATATTTCTATTATCCACCCACCTGAGCACATCTCCCTGCTCACACAGACCACTGCTGCACGGGCACACTCAGACCCTGTGGGGTTTCATTCATTTGCAGTAGGAAAAATTAAGCCTGAAATAGAAATGGGCCTCACTGATTTTTTTTTTCCTGGTGCTGCTCTCCTGAGTGCAGCTCCAGCAAGGATGTGCACTGTCTGTTTCCTTGTTTTCCCAGGGGTGTGGGGGGAACCTTTCCTATTGAACTACTCCCTTCAAAGGATTCTGAGGCTTTGGATATTGGTAGAGGAAAGAGAATTTAAAATGGGACAACCAAAAGCATCTCATTAAAAAAAAATTTACAAAAAAAGAAAAAAAAAGGTCCCAACTTTAATATAAAGTATTGACGAGAGTCTCAAATAAGCGTTTAGGGTGAGTTTCAAGGAGATAAGGACAAGAATGAGTTGGCTGCGTGAGTAATTTGCTTTTTGACCAAAATGCCATTTCTGGTCTAGGCTCGGTACCTCAATAGTTTGGCTGAACACATGCATTCACACTTGTATATGTGTACCTAATCTCAAATACAAATACTCAACCATGGATATGTTTGTTCAACCCTCTGTTGACTCTGGTGATCAATTTTGAAGCCTAAAAGCTGGTTAACAGCACTGTAAATAGCTCAGAGGCAGCTGTTTATTTGCTCACGATATTTGTCGAGCATTTTTATGAAAACAGACACGTCGGATTAGGCGGTGTTTCTCCCCTGATAGCAGCCACAGATAGCCCTCAGCCGAGCTGTGCTCAGCAGGAGCTGTCCTGTCTGCTCTGGGTGGTTATCCCAACATTCTGCAGGTTTGGGGAGCACCTGTGTGCTGAGAGCTCCCCAGGTTTAACCACACCCAGCTTGGGCACAGTGCTCCAGATGAGCAGGGAGCAAGGCTCCAGCTGAGGAGGGCTCTTGGCTGTGAGCTGGGCACGAGTTTTGCTGTAAACTGCAAAACACACCACGGCAAACACACTCGTGGTGCTGGGGGTGAGCAGGTGCTCCTGCAGGAGCACAAGTCGTTACCTGAGCAGCAAAAATGAGACCAAACCCACCCAAGCAGCTCACAGAGAGCTCTGTTTCTGTATTGCCATCTCTGTTGAGAGGGGAGAGTCTGATCCAATAGGTTTCACTCACTCTGAGGTGGAGCAAAGAGACACCTGCTTGACCTTTTTCTCCTCACACCAAACTGCTCACCCTCACTCAGCCAGGCACCTTCACCCCAGCCTTGCCCAGATCTCTGCCCAGCACAGGCAGCTCCAGCAGCACAGGACACCTGTGTTATCTCCAGGACTTCAGCAAGAGCCAACAATAACAGTGAGCAGCTGGATGGCAGAAAAGACCAAATCCATCACGGCCTGACACACTGCATTGCCTGTGCAGCAATAAAATTCCTGGTGGGTCAGCAGAAACAGCATCCAGAGCTGGTCAGATCTGCTGGGGAAGGTGCCTGGGCTGACTTTGGAGTTGCTCCATTTTCCTGTTGTTATTTATGGCTTTGGTTGCTGGTGAACCCTTCTGGTAAATTGGGTTTCGAGCCCGTGGTGTGAGTGTTGTGTCGCTGTGTTCTGGAGAGTTCTGACACAGCCTCCCCTGGGGTCTGCAGGCTTTCCCTGTTTCAGTGAGCAGGGAAAAGAAATGCAGGGAGCACTGCAGTCCTGACTGATCAGCAGCTGCCAGGGAAGGGACTCTGCATGGCTGGGTGGTTTATTGATCACAGCAGCACTGATCAATATCTGCACACAGATACTGATGCTTCTTCCACCTGCTGAAAAGAGAAAGTGCTGCTCTCCAGCCTGGCATTATTGACATGGGGAACAGGGATTTTGGTTTATCACCACGAAGGAGCTGTGTTTATCCTATAAACAAAATGGAGAGAGAGAGTGATTAAAAGCTAACCTCAGCTTTTTTTAGTCAAGATTTTTAAAGCCATCTCCAGTCCCTAGGGTAGTTCATTTCAAATTTGTAGTTCAAGGCTATTGGTCCAACACTAAATAAGTTAGTCTGGAAGAAAATAGCACAGTGAACTTGCTCTCACTAAAATAATTTCGCATTCTTTCTGGTGAGTAAATAGAACCAGAGCAGATTTAAAATTCTGATCCAGCTTGAAAGTCTGCCCAGGCTTAAATACACCCTCACACCAGGGTTTCACTTCTCAAATAATTAGCTTTATAATAATGCAGTTTGAGGGTAGACTATTGCTTGTTTTGGGGTCCTGAGCGCTGGATTGATGGAGTTTTTTGCAATGCTGTTTTCAGTTCCTGAAAACAATTCGGGAGGACGAGGAGCTGTTTAATCTGATGAACACCACACTGGTGCTGCAGTCAGTGCCTTCGGGCTGGGGCTGAGAGGAGCCCAGGGGAGAAACCCAAGCGCTAAAAATGCTGATTTCAGTAGGTGGCAGCATCCCCTCTGTGTCCCTCCCAAACCAACACCCGACGGCTGCTCTGGGGCTGGAGAGCTGTAAAAAACCCATTTTGCTGTGGCTGCTGAACACCCTTTACCTTCAAAAGGCTTTGTTTCATTTACTGCAGTGAGAATCACAAGCCAGTTCAGGAAAGACTCATTCTCAACATGAAAACAAATAATATTCTATCATAAATTAGAGATACACAGCCTGGCAGTCCCCAAGCCCCCACAACAGGGCACAAATACCTGCCATCCCTCCCCAAAAATACACTCTTATGCAACTGCTTAGGTCAGTCACTTCTCAGGCTGTTAGGCAACATAAATTAATATGTGGATTAGGCTTTGGGGACAGCTGTAGAAGTCATCCCTCCCTTTTCTTTTTCTTAAATATTCTGCTTGGCTGATCTTCTCTCTTGCTTTGGTGATAACAAACGAGCACAACTGTAGGGCAGGGGTTTGGAGGATTCCTGTGCTCCCTGAGCATCTTTGAAAGGAGAAACCCCCAAGTCAGACCCCAATTTAATATGGCTGCAGTTCTGACCCATCTTCGTGGCATCCAGTGGTCAATATGCCAGCCCCACACAGCCCTGGGCCAGGTGTGTTGTGCTGCCTGTGAAGCACTTGGAGAGGAAGGAGACTGCTTAGGAAGTGGCTGGAGAGTTTCTCACTCAGGGAATTTGCAGCTAAAGAGATCCAGCCTGGTTTTAAACCTGGCCAGGTCCTGGCCTTGGGTCTGGTTCCATAGGCTTTAGCTGAAATCCCTTTTCCTTTTCATTCCCTGTCATTCATCTGGAATGCAAGTTTAATGCTAATTTTGTATGTTGGGGCAACATCAGAAGGCAGTAGTTAGGAGTCAACAGCATCAAAGGAAACTTTCCATAAATCCCATCTCCCTTTGCCAAGCACTGCTGGGGCCATCTTCTGTCCTTAATATTCTGTCCATGAACATTCCTGTGCATTCACCACATAAGGCTAAGAATAGTTCAGCCATTTAAGGGCCTGAGTTTACAGACAGGGCCTGTGTGAGTAATGGATTGCTGGGCTGGGTCACAGCTGAAACATTCTAACAGTCCGTGTTTATCAATAATAAGGTAATAAAACAACACTATCTGATTTCAGCTTTCTTACCTTAGCAAAATATTAGTTCTTTGTCAAGCTGAGCTTGGTTTTCTATGCACAAGGAAGCAGAGGTTTGTGTAATTACCAGCTTTCTGTTAGGCTTGGTGATGATACTTAACCCTAAGTCAAATATTTGTGTATTTTCTTAACCCAGCTTGTCAATCCATGTTCACTCAATGGATGAGCATACAGTACGAAATCAAAGAACCAAAAAAAATTCAGTAACACGAGAAATTAAGTCATCAAAAAGAGCCCAAATCTCTAAGGGGAATTTGTAAATCCATTTGTAAGTCCAAGCCTCTAGTGACATGCTCATGTCTCTTTTAAGACACCAAATCAGTCTTCAGTGTTACTCTGCCCGGTCTGGACTCACAGAATCACAGGATTTTGCTGTTGTGAGGCCCAAACCACTCCAGAAATGAGAGTGAAAATGAACACACTTACAGGATCCTGGATGAGGGGAAGGAGAAGGGGAATTACTCTGCTTTCTACAAAGTCTTTTGGTATTGAAGTGTGCAGAATTCATGCTGGAAATTCTCCTCAGCACTCAGAAGAGCTTCCTCTTATGTTTATTTTCAAGGAAACAGATTCTTGTACTCTCAGCATGGTTCGGTAGTAGACATGCTGAAAATAGAGAATATTTTATAACTTTGCAGCCTGATTATCTCTGTTTTCCTAAAGTACCATTTTCATAACTAAGTACAGACATAAGCACCAAAGTACCACAGAACAGGGGTTTTCAGCTTGGGATCTGTGGCTCCATGGGTGACTTAGAGAGCAGCCACAGGAGCTGGTGGTGAATAGAGAGTATTTAGTGAGAAGACTTCAATTCTTTACACAGAAGTCCATACCCACACAAGGGAAAAACAGTGGTCCATATACTGGCAAGGTTTGAAACCCTTTATCCAAAGAAAGGCACAGAAACAGAAGAGAAGGGACTCAAAATCCAAGAGATTTGAGAAGATTCTGTGGTGAGGAGACCACGGGTGTCATCTTTGGGCAGACCAAGCCACAGCCCAATGGCTTTAAATGAGCGAATGCTTTCTAAGGAACAGCCACAGGGAGATCTGCAGGGGCTCAGTGGTGCTGCTCAAAAAGACATTTCCTTGGCCAGGGCTAAATGGCTTCTGGTGCAAATGGAAAATAACTCCAGGCTTGCCATGCAGAGTTCCCTCCAAAAGGAAGCTGGAATAAACTGCTAATTTCTGCAGAGTCCAGATGAGGTAAATGGAAGGAAAGGAAGGGCACGCCAGGGTGAAAGGACTTTTCAGGAGTTCCAGCACAGGTAAAGGGCAGAATAGGAAGGACAGAGTGGGAAAAATAAAACTGTGCATTAAATTTATCAGTGGACAGCATTTAACAGGTTCCCCCCACACCAAAACTGTGCTTTGAGCTCCATCTCAAGCCTATTTGTTACATCAAGAAAAGGAGACAAGATGTTCTTCTTGACATTACATACTAAAGCCTACTTCAGAAAAAAGCCTTTAAATAAACTTACAGGACTATTTTAATGACGTGGTGTTAGGAAATTATTCCTACTATGTCATGAAAGCATAAAAAATAGGACAAATCAAAACCCAGCTGGTAAAAAAAAACTCCCTGAAAAAAAAAAAAATGTAATATCTTGCAATTTCTTTTGAAGTCAGCACATTTTTAGGTTTTTATTTGGGTGAGAACAGAGCTTTTCATATGACAAGTGGCCCAGCTCAATTTTTCCAGCAGACTGTTGTGCAGTATTTCCACAGTGAGGACTCTCCCTGCTCCTTTCCCAGTGCCCAGGGGAAGGCAGGAGCTCTCTGGGTGTCTGTGCCAGCAGGGTTAGCCAGGGGCACCTGCCACAGGCTCTACAGGGACCCTCCTGCACCCTCTCCTCACTGAAAACAGAGCTAATCAGGAACCAAAGTACTTCCAGTGAAGTTGGGCTGAGCTCAGAGCTGAACTGACACCCCCAGCACACTCCAAATGAGATTAAATAGTCCTGCAGTGCTCCTGTGGATGTATGCTTGGTGCAGCAGGCAGCACTGTGGTTGTGTGTGTGTAAATATATATATTAAATAAATAAATAATAAATAAATATATATATAAATGGGGGAAATGGTTAAAAAAAAGGCATTTGAGATGAGCTCCCATGAGCACTGTTCTCCTGTATTGCCTTTCCTGAGGAGAGGCTGTGCTGTCCCTCCTTCCTCAGGGTTTAAAGGAAGAGTTCCCTGGGAGCAGAGAGCTCATTTTGAGTTCTGAGCATCCCGAGATTTGGTGTGGAGCAAACTCTGAGTGTTTCTGTCTCTGCCGCGGTGGGAATGGCACACCCAGAAGGTTCCATGGGCTGGTGGCAGTCTCAGAGGAGGCTGGGGGCTCCCAGCAGCTCAGGAGTGCTGGGGCTCATCCGGGCAGGAGGTGCCACCTGGGATGGACCTGCGAGCCCAGCCTGGGTACCAGGGCCCGGCAAGGTGCCCTGGCTGCTTGGTGGCACCCAGCTCTGCCCCGGGGGCTCTGTGTGGGTGTCCCTCCCTTCCTTCTCATCCCTGGCTGTCCCCAGTGCCACAGGAGCCCCTCCTTGCCCCGCTTGGGTGGGGTGTGCGTGGGGACAGGGCAGGGCTGTGCGGGGTGGCAGCTCCTGTGACAGGCTGTCACCTTGCCCAGGGGTGCAGGGGTGCCCTGGCTTCGGGGGGTGCTCACAGCATGATCCCTCAGCAGCTGCGGCAGGGCTGCCCTGAGCTCTCAGAGCCTGCGGTTTCACGGCGCTGTCGTCACCATCTGTCACTGCTGTCACGGCGTGGCGTGCGTGTCCTGCCACCTTCCCCTGCCACCCTGTGCCCCAGCACACACACTGGGGAGCTCAGCCATATGGCACCGAGGTGTCCTTGTCCTCAGGGCTCATCCTGGGGACTGCAGGGGACAGCAGCATGGCAGGGTGGCCCAGGTAGCCCCAAGCTGTGGCCTTGGAGTGGGAACCAGAATAGTGCCCTGCTCTGTTCTGTCACCAAAACTGGAATATTGCCCTGCCCTGTTCTGTCCCCGTTTCCGTCCCCACAGATGTGTCTGCCATCCCAATGGGGCTGCTGGGCAGCAGTAGATGTTTGGCTTGGTCTCCTGCAGGGAAAAGTAGCCTGAAGGTTGCTCTTTGTTTATGTTTTATGATAAACGGAGAAAGAATAAAACACACACACACACTTTTAAAGAAAAGCATTTGTTTATATGTACATAGACACGCCCCAAGGCTTAACGTCAGGCCCTTGCCAAGGAACATATGTTATTCCAGCTTGACACATTCTGATTGCAAGGTCCAGGACGTTCTTTTCACTCCTCCAGAACAGGAGAAAGCTCCAAGCGAGCTGCAGCTCTGCCGTGCCCGTGGCTGTGTTCCATCCCCAGGCTGGGTTTGAAATCAAAGTGCCCCAGCCTGGGGAGCACCCCCAGAAAGGAGGGGGATCAGGATTGCCATGCCTTGGCTTCCAACCTGCGGTGTTTTAGTGCCTGGGAGCTCAGTGCTGTGCGGGGTGCTGTTATCTGCATTACCTGGGGGTTCGAGGGAGAGTTTGTGGCTGAGAGTAAACTTCACTGTAGCAATCCTTTTTTTCCCCTCTTATGTGTTGCTGTGATTGGCCATTTGATTACAGCGAATCCCCAAAGGCTCATGGATTAAAAACAAAGGCTGGTTTGTAAGTGAACTTGCTGTTGATGGATTAAGGCAGTGTGCCGGCTGTAACCAGATCCACAATACAAGTTCATTCATTTGGAGAGCAGCTCTCGACTCGCATTTCAGCCTCCCTGCCTGCTCCTCACCAGCCAGCGCTGAAACTTTACACCTCCGCGATTTTATCACGGCCGCGGCTCACCAACAATGCGTGTCACGCCGTGAAAAATATAACTATAAATCAAAGTCCTACATATGGTGCAGGGTAACCCTGCCGGAGACCTCGGGAGAGCCTCCCCGGGCAGATTTGTTTGTGATGTGTGATGTGTGTACACATATGATGATCAGAGGCTGCCACAACACAGATCTGATTTTCTGAGCTGACATTTCACTGAAAGGGCCAAAAGAGTTGGTTTTGGAGCACAGAGCAATGTTTGTGATATCAATACCAATAGATGCCTTTTGGGCTTTCTCTCTGAAGCCAAAGGCATTTGGGGATGAGATGTTTTTATATCATTGGTGGGGAGGCAGAGCAAAGCACACCCATATTTCTGTAACATGCAAAGGGAACTTTCTGTGTCACAGAAATATGGGCATATTCCTGGGCACAGAAATATGGGCAGAAATATACGTGAGGGAGACAAATGAAAACCCCCCTGGTTTTCTGTATCTCCCTCACTCTCTCTGGCTCACGTGCCACTCGGAGCATTCCCAATCCTCAGGGAGTGCGATCCCCAAGAGCTGTCATTACACTTCTCAAGCCTGACAGAAGATAAGAAAGAGAACAACTGGTTCTAATCACGGCAGATTCCGAGTCCTGGAAATCTTTCCAGAAGTTACTCCCCAAAGCTGACATTTTCTGCAGCCCCTTCTGCTTTGGGCGCTCGTGTGTGCACTCACACAGCCCAGGGAGCCTCACCTGCACAGATTTCTGCTTGCCAAGCTCAGTCCCTGGCAGACAGAACACTAAACCATCGTGCACCCTTGCAAATGATGCACGATGCACTGTTCTGCCGTGGAGGAGAGCCAGGAGCAGCAATGCAATAGCTCAGCTCTGCCGAGCCCAGAGAAAAGCAGCCCAGCCACAGCTGCTGTGCAATGGCAGCTCTGCCCGAGGAAGAAAGTCCTTTCCAAGGCCCATTTCTAGACCCTGATCCTGGGATTGATGCAGGTCTCACCTGCTTCTCTCACCTGCAGTCAGGCAGTGTCCAAAATCCCACATAAGCTGTCCCTGGTTTTACTCCTGGAGTTACTTTGTAATAATGTGTGTAATACCCTCAGCATAATTCAAAGGGGGAGCCAAGGCACAGGAAGATCAGTTGATTTTGTAAAATGGAACTCTGGGGCACAATGAGTTGTCAAAGAAGCTTTGTAGAATTTTGATTTTTTTTTTTTTTTCTGCTGCAAGAGCTTGACTGCACATGAGGCCAAAGTACAGCATGGTCCTTGCTCTTCCCTGAGGAGATTTACACCAGCCAGGGCTTTAGCCATGCGAGAGAAAAGAGCAAAATTCAAGGAAGCTTTTAAGTAGTGTATGACTTCCAGGTTTTGCCCAGTGCTAACCCAGTTCCCTCTTCTGTTCTGTGCCAGTTCTGCCTCAGCAAAACCAAGACAGACCAGGCACTACCTGCACAATTATCCCACAGCCAACGCTGCCATTAAGGCTTTTTTGCTTTAGTCTGTGAAACTTTCTAGCATTTTCTTCCTCAATTCCTTTTCAAGTTTCTAACGGACATGGAAACAAGACACAAACAAGGTCTGAAAAACAGCTTATGAAATAGTTTTAATGGACAACCAGCTCCTCTGTGTTTTATTGCTTTTTCTCTACAAGAACAGATACTTTTGCATTAACTGTTGTTGATGTTTGTGTGACTTCTGTGGTAGAACCTTTTTCTGGTTTCATCATCCACAAATCTGACAGATTGACTGTTGGAAAACAAATTTGCTTTTTTCATTATAAAAGCTTTTTGGTTTCATTTTTATCATAAGTTCTTTCATAGAAAAAATAATTTCTTGCTCTATTGCAAGCTCTGTGGAACATTTTTAAACAGATACAGTTGTGCTGAGACAGCAGCAGAACCAGAGTTTCTTCTGCTGCCTCATGGCTGTATTTCAGTGGTACTGAAGGTACACTTGTGCTTTCTCCACAAGAGAAAAAAAGTCCTAATGGAGTAAAGACATAGGGAGTGAAATATGTTCTCTTTATCTGCCTTGATAGTACAACTCTGGAACAGTTTTATGGAGGAGAGAGAGGAATCTCCCTGCTCTGGGTTTTGGGCTTAGATTTAGGTTACTCGAATTAAACAACATTTTTTATTACTTGGCTTAGAATTTTTTATTAGCAACTTGAAGAATTCACCATGGAGCCAGCTTGAACATTACAGCCCTCTGCAGTAATTGGGCTTGTCTCCACTTGGAAATTAGCTGTAACCGTGGGTCATGTGGTCGAGGAAAAGCAAGGGGTGAGGAGAGTAGAGTGCACCTTTGGGGAGTTTGGAAATGAATGGACAACCCTTCAGGCATCAGCGCCTTGGGGCTTCAAATCCACACCGAGGAGAGAGCAGCAGGGGCTGGAGCTGTGTGCCTGTGCTGAGTTAGTGCCCAGGCACAGCCTCCCCTGGGGTGCCCCTGGCGCAGCACGAGTGGATCCACCTTCCCACGGGACAGCCCTGCTGGCAATTCCAGCAGCAGCGTCCAGCAGGGAGGGACTGCAGCCCAGCCACAGAGGCACCAGAGCCAGGGCCAGGCTTTGCTGGGACCTTGGTGACCTCTGGGCGCTGTCCTTGGCCGAGATGGCACAGATAACTGGGGACAAATGTCACCTGTGTGTCTCAGCTCCTGTCCTGGGGGTGGACAGGGGTGAGAGTGATGCCTAGGATTTTAGTTTCTGTATTTTTGTGTATCTGTAGCTTTAGTGTGTGACTCTGGACTGCATACAGAGTGCTAAAACTTCTGCTCCCAGCATTTTTTAGACAAAAGAATACCTCTAAAAGTTGAGATCCAAGGATACTTCACTGCCTCAGAGCCCCAAAATATGTAAACAACAGTGAATTGGGGGAGCAAGCTTGGAGTAATTGACTTCATCAGCTGAAAGTGTAATTGGAGAATTAAGGCCCAATATGTTAATGGACAGAACTTACAAAATATGAAAAGGTCGTGACTCGCTGTCCATTTTGGGTGTAGCCTCTGGAGCAGGCTCTGTCTGCCCTAAACGCACCTTCAAGTCCTTCAATAAATCAAACTGCTTTTTGTTCTCCTAACTTTGTCCAGCCTCTGTGTTGGGTAAGCCTATTCAGGCATCAAGGTGACAACTGAAAGTCTCTCCCCAGAGCCACGGCGGTGCTGCCACACAAGAAGGTGACAAGAAGGTCCCTGGTGTCAAGAAGGACCTGGTGTGGCAGTGCCTTTGGCAGCCGTGCTGTCCCCACGGTGCCCCAGCAGGGCAGGGGCTCTCCCCAACCCAGGGACACAGCTGAGGAGACAGACACAACTGAGGTTTCCAACAGCTGTATTCTCTGTAGGGCAAGTGTTGTGTTTGAAAAGGCTCAGAGCTGTTGATAGATGTGTGGTGTGAGCAAAGGCACAGCTGCCAGCTCCAGATAAAAACCCTGCACAAATGGTGCCGTTCCTGTGACTCTTGTTTTTGGGCTGGGAGCACAGGGAAAATTGTGTATTTGTAATGGACAGGACTTACAAAATAAGAAAAGCTCCTGACTCACTGTCCATTTTGGGTGCAGCCTCTGGAGTAGGTTCTGTCTGCCCTAAATGCACCTTGAAGGTCTGTAATAAATCAAACTGCTTTTCAGCAGTTAGTGTATTGGGCACGGCAGTGTTTGTGAGAGTTCTGCTGACCTGGGGGAAGCGAATGGTTCTAAATCTCCAAACTCCTTAGAGTCCTTGCTCCTTGAGCTCCTTGCAATTAGGTGTCAGGGATGTCTATGCAATATGTATTTCATGTGCCCTTTAAAAAACTTGGCATTCCCTGGAAAACTGATCAAGATTGGTCACTGTTTTCTGCCCTGCCTAGGGCATACACCACAATTTAGCTCCTCACAGGACTTGAAGATGATCTCACTCTCTTTATCTGTCTCTTGTTTGTTAATTTTTGAGCATTAATTAGCTCCAGACATCATATTTATGTTCCTTCCATGAGTTCTATCACAGATCTATAATTAATGTTATCAGCATTTATTTATTGCCTAGATCCAGATAATAGCTGGGTGAGTCTGACACCCATTGTAATGCATTTTAAACATGTGGCTGCGGCTAGAACAGTTGGAGAGACCTCCTTTTCTGTGTTTATAATGGCATTAGCTCTGCTCTTTGCAGAAATCAGGCTGTCAAACCTTTAAGAACCCAACCATATTCTGATTTGTGGCACCTCCACTCTTTATTCCTCCCGTTTACAGCTACATGAAATCTTGCACTTCACGGCACACTCGAGTTTGGAGACCCTTCCATTGCTCAAACAGCTTGAGATGACCTTTGGTACTTCCACCTTACAAAACTTTTGCCTCAATTTCCCCGGGGCTGGGATTCCATCAGGACCCTGCTCCTCAGCCCAGCTCCTGAGCAGGGAGGGAGGGAACACACCAACCCATCTGGAAAACTGACCACTCATCTTCTTAGGTCCTGTTCAGACTCCAGCAAAGACAGCTGAGCGGCTCTTTCCTTCCAGATGAAGGAAAAAAAAGATTTTCTGCTTAGCCACAGAGTGGCATGAGCTGAAAATGTCACTTTTAGTCCCTGCTGGCTCTGTGCTCCTGTGCTGTATTCTCCCTGTCTTGACTACCTAGGGATGATATTTAACAGAACTTTGAGCTTGTGCTTAGCCATCCTCCCCCTGCCAGGAGAGGAGTGTAACTCAGCTGATTCTGCTGCCATACTGAAATATATGTAATGTATATATAAAAATATATCAAATTATATAGATGGTTATATAGGTGCGTTACTAGCACTTTCCAGAACAAACAATTAGCTCCAACTTCAACATTAAGTCTTTTTCAAACACCTAGCTCTTGATATTACACATTCTAAACAAACTTTCACATTTAAAAAAATCCAGATCTTGGAAAATGAACAGTTAAGAGGTCCTGTGAGTTTCTCTTTCGCCAGGCAAACCTTCTTGACTTGCCATCATTTTTTATTCAAGCTGCTGCTGCTGTGCAGTGCCCTAATGTTGTTTATAAATGTACAGGCACACAAGTACCTACAACAATGAAATGAAGAGCCATAATATTTTTCATTCTGTTATTTAAAAAAAAAAAAATGGATGTGGGATTGGGTTACCATGGAAACAACAGCTGTAGTGCCATTTAAGATGGCCCAGGACACCTCAGGCTCTTTTCCAGAAGTCACATGTGTTCAATACAGCCTTGCTCA
Source organism: Acanthiza pusilla (assembly GCA_036630365.1). NCBI lineage: Eukaryota > Metazoa > Chordata > Aves > Passeriformes > Acanthizidae > Acanthiza > Acanthiza pusilla. The sequence goes on along the minus strand of JAXCHO010000070.1, from coordinate 4,280,827 downwards.
TGCCTACAAGGGAGTCCAGAGTGTCCCTGGGCAGAGATTTTTAAACATCTTAATCACGGTATTTGTCTAGGCAGCAAAAAGTGATTTGGCTTCTAGCAGGTGAAAATTTTATGAGTATTTTGGTGGAACTTGGTAATTGCCATGCACAAAGGAACCTTGCAAAATAGGCTGGTGGAGTGTAACAGATCTGTGAAATCAAGCTTTCATCATCCCTTTAGCAGTTTTCTAAGAGCTCTGGAATCAAAATGTTCCCAGTGTGTATCCATTCCTACTCCACCCCACTCAGCACAGGCGTAAATATTTTTTTGCAAGTCCCAGGCTTCCCAACCTTCCCCTGCAGAAATGGAGGTGATGATTGTAAACAGATAAGCTTCCCAAACTCAAGGGAGAAAACAGTGGAAGGATCTGTTAATTTGCAATAGGCTCATTCTTACATGCAAAGATTGATTTCCTCGCTAGAAAACGGCACAGAAAATTACTACAGGTTTTCATTTCTTCAAGTATTTTAAAGTAAATGGGAGGGGGAAAAGTAAGTAGGAAAGTATCTAGAATGAAGATATGGAGAAAATACTGCAAGCAGAAAGCTATCAACCATTAAATTGCATAGCCAGTTTATCCAAGGATAGCTGAAGCAATGATGTGAAAGCAATAAATGATCTTTTCCCAGCTAACAAATCAGTCTGTAATGGGTGAGGCCAAGTTCTTATCTACACAGAAAGCAGGACTGTGCCAGCAGCTGGGTTAATGAACCAGGGCCAAATATCAGCTCTCTGGAAGGATCTTGGCTTGGAAAATGTCATCGATGCAGCTCCTGGTGAGGTTGTCCCTGCTCCAGGGACTGTGGCCATGCTGAGCTGATCCCTGAGGGTCAGTCTGGTGCCACAGCAGTTCCGGAATTTCAGCAAAGCTGGGGAAGAGGTTTTGCCTTCCCAAGGCCCACGCTGCACGTCCTGCTCTGGGCTGTGCATGCAGGGAGGGCAGTGCTGGAGCTGCTCACCAGCCCAGCTTGGTTCAGGGCTGTGAGCTTGTCCACACCGTGGCATTTCCCATGTTCCAGCCTCTTCCAGGCTGGGAAAAGCTGCAGGAACAGCCAAGGGGCTGCAGGAACAACCAAGGAGCTGCAGGAATTAACCAAGGGGATGCAGGAACAGCCAAGGGCTGCAGGAACCATCCAGGGGCTGCAAGAACCACCCAGGGGTTCCAGGAACAACCAGGGGCTGCAGGAATTAATCAGATGGCTGCAGGAACCATCCAGGGGCTGCAGGAACAACCAAGGGGCTGCAGGAACCACCCAGGGGTTCCAGGAACACCCAGGGGGCTGCAGAAACCCCCAAAAGGGGCTGCAAGAATGAACCAAGGGCTGCAGGAATTAACCAGATGGCTGCAGGAACAACCAGGAACAACTAAAGGACTGCAGGAACAACCAAGGGGCTGCAGGAACCAGCCAGGGGCTGCAGGAACAGCCAAGGAGCTGCAGGGTGGCTGACACAGGACACACCTTCAGCAGCTCCACTGGTGATGTTTGTCTGACTCCCGTGCTGCTGGTGAAGGACAAAAGCTGCCACCAAATTCGGTCTCCATAATCAAGTGTGGGCAAGATTTCGCAAGTATTCCCCTGAGGGGTGAAATGGTATTGGCAAATGCCTGCCTGTGACTCTGTCTGTGTTATTTGTGTCAGATCAAACCAATGCAGCCATTGCATTAATCCCTCTCACACCTCTCCTGACCCTGAGGTCTGTCGCAATGCTCCTGTGATTGCACAAGTGCAATTACCTAGGTGCTGCTGATATCCATTGGATTGGAAATGCGCTTTGGGAGGGGATCTGGGCACGGAGCAGTGCTGGAACAAGGGCATTAACTTCATTAAGAATTCGATTTTGGACTCAGCTTTCAACTCTGCCACAGAACTTTTGCCTGACATTGAGCGAGTCATCTAGCCAGGTTCTCCTCTGTAAAATGTGGATAATGAAAACCTCCTTTTACTCCACGGGAAGTATAAATGCTTTCACTGTTGAGAACCCTTTCAAATTCTTCTGATGAAAGCCAGGTACTATTACAAGGATGCTCATGCTGATGTCTCTTGTATTTGTTTGCTGGTCTGTCTTCTAAGGTTACTGAAACCTTTCCAGGCTCTTCTGGCTAGTTTCAAACTAATACATTAAAAAAAAAAAAAAAAAAAAGGTGCACAGACAAAGCACATGAGCCACAGAACCACTTTCTTTCTCTCCAGTGTGGAATTCCCAATATTTCAAGTCAGGATTTCTGAAACATTCAGCCTCCTTGGATCATCTGTTTGTGTGCAGCTCCACTCCTTCCCTTCCCCCCTCCAACTGGGAAAAAACCCCTGAATACAAATCCTTAAGCCTAAATATTTCTTTAGCTTTCTCCAGCTCTCTGTGACCCCGTGTGAACCGTGGCCCATGTGGGGTCATGACCCACAGCTGGGAAACACTGCCCTCAATCTGAGATGCTGCTGGGGCTCCTTCTCAGAGGTGCCCTGGCAGCTTTCTGTGGTGTGCAGCAGCCCTGGAGAGGATGCTCTGAGCTGCCAATCATGGGATGCTCTGCTTCATCCACATCAGGGAGTTTGGCCCGTGGAGTTTAAGGAGGAACAAAGAACACACAGCATAAAAATGAGGTTTGTGTAGAAACGCTTGGTCTGCTCTGACTCCTGGGCACTGCAAAATATTTTCTTCCTCGTTTCGTTTTTGTCCTGAAATGGTTCAGATTCTAAGATGGGATAATTTTTTTAACATGGCAGGCACTTGGCATTGATTAGACATAGCTCCCCTGGAAAAAAAAAAAAAAGGAAAAAAAGAAAAAGGAAAAAAAAAAAGAGAGCTACATGTTAGAAAAAGACCCAAATGAAAGAAAGCATAATTTTTGCATAAGGGCTTCATATATTTTGGATATTCTCTGAGAAAAGTACCTGCAGAGCTGGCAGTAGCAGGGATAGGCTGAGTCTGGAAGGGCAGAATGGCAACTGGGAAAAGGAGGAGTGGATGGTGGTAGAGAAGGAGAGGATTGGAGAGTAGATAAAAGAAGCAGCAAATGGAGCAGGAGTGTTGAAAAACATTGCCATGGAGAAGGGACAGAGGAGAGAAATGGAGGGGAGTGTGTGGCTCGGGGCAGAGAGAGGCCCTGGCAGCTGATCTGTCAGTGCTGAGGAGCAGGGGGCACACAGAGCTGGCACTGCTCCCTGTCCTGGGCACTGCTGCTGGTCCAGGGCTTGGTGTGCCGAGCTGGGAGCGCTGGATCTGCCCAGAACTCCTGTGCCAGGCTGGGTTTTCCATGCCCACACTGGGATTTCTTGGTGCAGTATGGATTTACAGCCTGGCAGGAGTCGGTGTCTCTCACAAAGATCATGAATTATCTGCTGCCTGTGAAGCCATTTCTTCTCCCTGGGATGAGCAAGAAACTCTGAGGTCTGTTGGCACCAAAATCAGAGAAATGAGCTTCTCCCAAATCTCCCTTGGTGTATTACACAGCTCCTTGGCTGCAATCCCACATCTCTGCAATCCCAAATCTGCAATCCCAAATCTCTGCAGTCCCAAATCTCTGCAATCCCAAATCTGCAATCCCAAATCTCTGCAATCCCAAATCTCTGCAATCCCAAATCCCTGCAATTCCAAATCTCCCCCTTGGCCCAGGGGCACCAAGGCCAGGCTGTGCCCACAGTTCCCTGAGGAGCACAGGGTTGGTAGCACAGGTTTTTCCCTTGGCTGCAGTTCCTCCTCGGCAGAGCATCCTCGGTGTCACTGCCTCCTGGAAATAGGGATCTGCAGCTGAGGACACTTTGTCTGAGGTTCCTGGGCTGCTCTGGGCTCTCTGCCCTCCTGCAGGAGTCCCTTGTGCCTCTCACCCCTCTCTTCCCCAGCCCATCACTTCCTCCGTGGTTATTTTGTGCAGTTCAGTTTTCCATTCACTGAACACCTCTCTGTTTTGGAGAAGGTGTCTTAAACTTTGGTCAACTTCCTTAAATTTATTGTTTACTCACGGTGGAATTGTTAACTCTTAATCCCTTCCATTGTCTTTGGGCCCATCAGAAAGATGCAAACTCCCATTTTCATTGCTTGCTTTCTCATGTTAGCCCAAGTGCACGAGTGCCACGAACAGTTTTCTCCAAATAACCACTTCAAATACTCTGATTTTATCCATTTTGTACAAAGGAACATGTTTTGGTTGGTCACACAGGGTGTCCTGAGAGAAAAAAAAAAAAAAAGAAAAAAAAAAAGGGGACATTTTCAGTCATGCTTTCTCTTGAAAAATAGTGATGTGTGCTTGCTGTTTTTCCCTTTGAAAATTGGTAGCGCTAAAAAAGACCTGAATTTGTGAGTAAAAGAGACACTTTTTGCTTGTTACACATTCTTGATTCCGACATCACCTGACAGGGACACTAATGTGTGTCTGGTTTGTTCTAATACCTAGAGGGAGGAACAAGATGCCTTTGGTGAGCAAACTTCATTGTGAGGAGATAAAGGTCAGGACCTTAGCGAGAGCCGCGGAGGCTGAAGGGAGCGTTCAGACGATCTCTGCTGTTCCCTGGGATTAACCATCGCCATCTGATCCCATTAATGTCACAGAGTGAATTTCACATCTCCATTGTGCGCGGGACACAAATCCGAACGTGGCCCTAAAGAGATGCAAAGGCACTGGGACTTCCATGGGGTGACAATTCCAGGATTCTGACAGTCCCTGCCCTGTTGAAACACAAGGAAAAAATGTTTCTGAAGTGCCTCTCTGCAATTGTCCCAATCCATTTTCAACCTAACCTTTACTGGCATGGTGAGGAGTCTGTTTTAGACATTTCTCCAGGGAATTTCAAGGATGTTAATAATTTTGATTTAAAAATATCTTTTTACAGTGCTGGTTTGCTGCCTATTTCCACTGTTTTCTTTGAAAAAGTGATTTTCATCATTTGCCTGCTCTTGTAAATCCATGCATGACGAAGGATATAGCAGAAAGAAAACTGGAGAAAATATCATTTGAAAGAAAAATAAAGCCCAAACAGTTTTCAGGATTACCAGGATTTGTGTGTATATTAACAGGTTGAAATATTCCATCCGGAAGGAAATGAAAAAGTTAAATCCATATATGTTTGCATATTATGAGAGTGTCAAATAGAGGGAATTCAGCAAGAAATCCAATACCCTTTGTTAGGTGAGGGTATTTGGTAAATCATGTTTTATAGCTGAACGTGGATTAGACAAGCCATAACTAATTTGTCAGGTTTTGACTGAATGCCAGTACTTTTTATTACATATATGACATTTTAATCAACTTCATCTTTGACTGAAGGCCTGCTGGAGAGGGAATTTCCATCTGACCTGTCACTGTTTTTTACCAGTGAGCAAAAAAGGAGGAATGAAATGATGTAGAAGCAAATTGCTCGGTTAGACAAAGTGGGGTGAAAATAACGAGATAATCAAATTGGACATTGGGGGAAATAAAACCATTTCTCTCGTAATTGATTGGATTCCCTCTGATAACTGCAACTTCCATACACTGTGGGGTGAGAGAAGGGCTCCATCCCCTGCAAAACACAGCTTGGAATGGTCTGCCCATGATTCATTAAATCCTCCGAAAAAGGGAGGGTTTATTGAAATTATGGAAACGCTTCAGCTCCGCCCTCGTTAGCACTGCAATGCTAATGAGCTGAGGAAGAGCAGAGCTCATTCTGCAGGCTCTGAGTTACAGATCCCTGGGCAGGATCTTTGGGACATTCATTACAGGTGTGGCATCCTGAGGCTTTAATCACCGTGGTGTTAATTAATTAATGCCCTGCTTGTCACTGTCACTGGCTGAGTGAATGTGAAAAATTCTGCACGTGGAAGTGCTCAGGGCAATCAGGGAATACCTTGGTGAGGTGCTGCTGGCAGGAAGGGCAGGGGGTGCCAAGAAAAGCATTGCAAGCACCAAAAAAAAAGCCCAAAAAAACCCCCACCGAAAACTAAACCAAACTAAAAACCAAAAACTAAACAAAACCAAAACAAAACCAAAAAAACCCAAATAAAAACCAAACAAATAAAAACAAAACAAAACAAAAAAAACCTAGTCAAACAAACAAAAAAGAAAACAAAAACCCACAAAAAATCCCAAATGAAACCAAACAAAAAAGCCACAAAAACAAAAACACCCCAACCAACCAAAACAAAAAAACCCAAAACAAAAAAAACCAAGAAAAACAAACAAAACAAAACAAAAGAACCCCCCCCCAAAAAAAAAAAAAAAGAGAAAAATAAAACCAAAAGAACAAAAGAAAAGGGAAAAAAAAGAAAAAACACAAAAGAAAAAGGAAGGTGGGAGGGAGAAGGGTGAGACTGAGCAAGGTTTCCCAGGCTCACTCCTTGGAGCTGCCCTGGTTCAGTCTGTCCTGGGCTGTGCTTTTCCTCTGAGCTGCTGCACCAAGAGCTCCTGTGGGACCAACCAGAAACATCCCAAAAGTGTTCAGGGAGGAGAAAAGCCTCCCAGCAGGTGCCAGGCTGCCTCAGGCTGCAGAACAGTGGTGATTTCTGCTGCTGGGGCTCTGAAGGGAAGGCTGGGCTGGAATATTCAATGTTCCAGCGTCTCCTTCTCTTCCAGAGCCTGCCAGAGCCCAAAGGGGACAAGGTAGGATGGCCCAGGGTGGGAGAGAGGAGCTTGGCGTGAGTTTTGGGGAGCAATTCTGCACTCTGAGGGTGCTGAGGCCGTGGCACAGAGTGTGGGGTGAGGGACTGAGGCTCTGCAGAGCCCAGGAAGGAGGAGGATTTCCCTCCCCAGAGCCGTGGGGAGCAGGAGCCTCAGCTCAGGGCTCTGAGTCGTCCCACAAAGCTGCCTTTTCTTGCCTTTGGGAGGGCAGGGGGAGGAGCCAGGCAGTCAGAATTGGGGCAGAACTGCCAAAATTGGTGCAGACGAGAGGAAGAATTAATTCTGTTTCATCCCAACAAGAGTCAACCACTTTGGTGGTTCTGCTTTCCAGATGGATTGGTGTAAAAAACAGGATTATTGGCAATGAAAAGCTAAGGTTATCCTGCAATATTCTTACCAGAATCAGCCCCCCAAAAATACCAGATTCATCCCCCAAAACTACCATTTCTTGCCTTTGGGAGGGCAGAGGGTGGAGCCAGGCAGTCAGAATTGGGGCAGAACTGCCAAAATTGGTGCAGACGAGAGGAAGAATTAATTCTGTTTCATCCCAACAAGAGTCAACCACTTTGGTGGTTCTGCTTTCCAGACAGATCGGTGTAAAAAGCAGAATTATTGGCAATGAAGAGCTAAGGCTATCCTGCAATATTCTCACCAGGACTGTGGTAATGATGGTCACAGTTCACCACACTGACTAATCATCCTCAAGAGGGTTGCAATTTTTTTTTATACGACTTCCATCATATATTAATGGTAAGACAATCCTTCAGAAGCACCAGGGGCCTGGTCTGCACTGTGGAAAGTCTTTTATTTCACTTTTAGAACCAAGCAATTGTGTTACTGGAGTAACATATTTACCCAAGGCTTGACCCATTTCTGCTGGCAAGCTCTTATGACAAAAAAAAAAAAAAAGAAGAGTGAAAAAGAATTTTTCCTCTGTGTGTGTTTGAATGTCCACATGTAAATCCATGGCATCAGGGCATCAACTCTCTCCTCTGTGCTTTATCAGTGATGCTTGGTTGAGAACAGGAACAAGACACTCTCCACTGGCTTGATAGAGGAATTAAGTATTGTTGAAAATATTTAACTGGATTTTCCAATTCCTTTTCTGTGACCTCCGGGGGGTGGAAACTGCATAAATTAAATTAATCTGGGCTGTAAACAACTTCTGTGCTGGCTAATTTAGTAATGCCCACCCTGGATTTGGCACTCCTGTTCTGTGAGACTTGGGGAGTGAAATTTGGCTTTTGTTGGCTTTCAAAGCTCTAAAGGGGTCAAAATAATTAAACTTGCTATGGTTGGGATATGGTTGGGAATTTTCAGGGAGTAAGAATGACTCTACACAAAGTGTACCTGAATAATAGAACTTCATTTTGCATTATACTAATTAAACTGTAATATTAACTAAATTAATTAATTAAATTAACTGTATCTAAAAACTTACCTTGCTTATGACTGCTTCAGCCTTATCCATGCAGCATGTATTTCTTTCATTTTGTTACCTTTTCATTTTTTTTTTAAATCTGATTTTAAAAAAAAGAAAAGTGACAAGTTGTGGTCTAGACATTGATGGGCAGAATCCTACACATTTTTATGAAAAGACATTAAAGAGAAGATGACAAAGAAAGTGAGAATGGGGTCAGGTGAAGGGGCCCCAGGAAAAAAAAAAAAAACCCAAACAAAACAAAAAACAGAATTAGGACCTTGGTCTGAAGGAAAAGAAGAAAGAATGGGCAAAGGTCCGGAATCAAGAAATAACCCAGGGCGAGAGATGGAAACTTCTGGTGGAGGCAGAGGGGAGAAATAATGAGTGGATGTCTTTCTTTTCAGTTAGCACCAGCATCTGTTACTGATAATTTCAGTGTTTTTGAAGAAGAGCTGGTACAGTGAGCGAGCCAGCCCACCAACATAGCCAGCAGAGGGAAAAGAAGAGAACAGGTTTGAAGCAAGGGAAATGCAGGGGGTTTATATCTGATGGTAAACACTTTCATCCTTCCCTGCTGCTTGAATAATGCATCCTAATTTGACATGACTATACTGGTCACCAAGTTCATGCTAGGGTTATATAATCACAATCTGATCATTTTTCTTAAGTGCTGCTCAGCACAGAATCCTTTTATGTGGATAAAGGAAAGCAGCTATTCTTTTTCTTGTGATTTTTGGCTTGGGTTGATAGAAGTGTCAGCCAAGAATAAAAATACCTTTATAATCTTTAGCCTTTTTCCCTCCAACGCCTGTGAGTTGTACTATTATTTCTCCATTGTCCTTCTATCAGCTGACAGAACCTGGTGTTTATGCCTCTGTTGGTTTAATAGTGCATGGCTTTTGTTCAAGTTTATTGAAGAACGCTCCAGAAAATGAGTGTGGTCCTCAGATTGGGCCTGGCCAGATGTGAATGGCTTTGGCTTTTTTATTTCTGCCTTCTCTGCTCAGAGGCACTAAGCTGGAGCTCAGCCCCATTTCCTCGCTCCACCTCTGTGCCACGTGAATTCCGTGACTGACAAGGTCTGGGTTTTCTGGGGCTGTGCAAAGTGCCTGAGCTGCAGTGGCTGCTTTTGTGGCAAAGTTAGGAGCATCACCTGCCGCTCACCCACCTGCTCTTCCCTTCCAGCTCTGTGGGAAAAGCTGCAAGGGATTTTATTCCTGTGTAGAGCAGCCCTTTCTCAATATTGTATTATTTTCTCTATTTCCTCTTTTTTTTTTTTTTTTAATATAATGTGGCAACCGCTGTTCCAAGGAAAAACTCACTTCCTCAGAAAGTCCTTGCCAGGCCTTTTTTCCTGTAAATGGAGTAAGGTGCAGCCACCGTGGTTCAAATTGCAAAGCTCATCTCAGGATTTAGGTGTGCCTGGCTCTGCAATTGCTGTGAGGCTGGAAAGGTGAGGGATGCTGCAGCCTTGTGGTGTCACCCTCCTCAGGAATGGAATTGCTGAGGAATTCAGGAATGGCAGGAGAGCTGAGCTCTCCTGAACCCTAGGAAATTCAGGCACTCACCACTCTGCAGTTTTCAAAAACCAGCACTTCTCAGCTCCTGCAGATGTGTCTCGTGCACAGGGCTCTGTGGTGAAATGCTGGCTGTGATTTGGGTGCGAGTCACAGGAATGATCAGACACAGAAATCCTTCCAAATGCACCCCCTGTCTGCATTGGTCCCCCCAAAGAGCAGAACAAGGCTTACACACATTTTACATAGAGGATTAGTAGCTTTTGGAAGAATTTACTGTTGTCTGACTATTGTTTTGCAAAAGAAATAGGTGTGTGTTAAGCACTCGTAGAGCTGTTGATATAAAAATACAGGATCAGCTTTATTTTGCTGGGTTTTGCACAAATATTCTATTTAAACGTTTGCTGCAGAGACAGCAATTGATTTTCACTGCTTGTGGAGCTTTCCTACTCCAGGTCAATACATTATTAAAACAAAACAAAACAGAGCACTCATCAGGAAATGAATGATTTTATATTTAGTGCTGGCTTTGGATACTCTGCAGCAAATAAAGGCACTGAGCAATTTGAATAATAGGAATTGGAAATAGATTTCCCTGTGCTGAGCCCCACAGAACTTTTGCACTAAATCTGGCACTTCCAATCTTTTGCATGTCTGACTTTGTGTCCATAAGCTTTTCAGGATTTGTTTACAGCTAATGATCCAGTGAAATTAGCCTGGTAGAGTAAAAAAAAAGGTGGTTGGGATTAATGTGCTGTGCTGCTTTCAAAAGATTTGGATATATGGTAATTTATTTATAAATGCATATATTACGAGATGACCGAAATTTTTCAGCCTTCAATAAGAGTTAAACCAGAGAGTAGCCTAAAGCCTCAAGTAAAGGTCTGGTTAACTCTTTTACAATATTTTAGTTTCTAGCATCTGAAACGCCTGAGCCTTTATGATTCTTGTTTTCTTTTAATGTGTGGTCTGGGACAAGACTGGAAGGGAAAGTCATGCTGTCTGTGAAGCTGAGAATGGCTACTTAGCATCCAAATATGTAATTAGGGAGCTTTTCATGCCTTTTTAATAAGTTGTAGTCATTAGTAAATTGCCAGTCTCATACCCCTCAAATGATTCAGAGTCTTTAAACTTGACTGGACTGGCCCAATTCCATTTAGAGCAGATGCTTTTTTGTCTCATTTTATTCTTTGCCTTTTGTTAGGGGCTTCAGCTGCGAGGAGAAAAAAATGCTGGTTGCAAATAAAAGGCAGGACAGTGAAAACACAGCTCCTCTTCTCTGCCAAGAGCAGACAGAGATCTCCCTGCTCTGCCTCTCTCCCACTCGAGAGCGAGGGCTCTGGTCCTGGCTCACCCCAAACACTCCACGGAAAATTGGGGAAAAGCAGCGATCCTGCCTGAATCCTTCTGAAATTGTGCTCAGTGTTTACCTACACGGACCCTGAGGAAAATTAATGCAAATTAACTGGAGGTATGAAAGTGGATTAAGATGCATTAAAGCTAAACGCCGTGATCTCATAGAGATGCTGTTTCTCAAAATTACCGAGGCTTTAATCTCATCAGGATTAATTGACCTCTAGTGTAAATCCAGGCAAACAAAATGAAAATGTGTTGGCTCTGAGTTCGAGTGCTTATAAATCAGTAATCGCTTTTAAGTTCATTTGTTAATTAAAAAACTAGTTGATTAATTGCAAGGTTATTACAAATGGACTTTAAAATTAGGTTGGTCACATTGCATTTGGCTGGCATTTTAAGTTTTAAACTGGGCTATTTAAATGGAATAATTCATTTAACCAGAAAGTCACCAGGTAGATGCCCACAACCTCTACAAACCTGAAAATATTCCCAGTGTTTTAGAAACCCTCGGACCCTTTTGAGTCCTTTAAGTTAATTTTGCTTTGGCTGTGGTCTCTAGTAAGGCTCAGGAGTCCCGCAGTCTTTCCCTCACTGATTTCTGGATGATAAATATTCTGAAAACCCAACAAGCTGTGCTGCTCTGTCCGAGTTCACCCTTCAGGTACATTTTTTTGTTTCTCATGGGATCCTCACAAGCAGATGAAATACTGCCCCAGCCCAAAATCCCACCCTTACCTTAAGGTATCTGCGAGAAGTGATTCACTCATTATTCTCCTTTTCTTTTTTTTCCCTCTGTATTTATATATATGTTTGCACTGAGAAAGTTGGCAGTACTTTAAATTAATGGGCTACCAAGACCTTTAGTCATCCTCTCAGGATGTTCTGGATGGATGAACGGAAGTAATAATCTCACTGTACCGTTTTTAATTTATTCCAGCAAATCCTTTTCCCTGGCTCATCCCAAAAGCGCAGATAAATCATGGGCTATTCTGTTCAGGAGATGAGGGAAATAATTAGCTATCATTCTGAAGACAACTGTAAGAGCTATCTTAAGAAAAAATAAAAAAGCTCTGGAACCACAAAAATCTATGAATTTACATGTGCATTGATATAATAAACACAGGCCAAAGAAATGCCATGAAGAAAGAGTTCCATGGGACACTAATTCAGCTAATAATGCACATAAGGCATTTTCTGGTGTCAAAGCCATGAATTATCACTGCATTCCCATCCAGAGAGCCCAGCTGTGCTGTCCAAGGGATGGCTATGATCTCATAAGTTATCCAGGGCTGCCAGAGATGTGGTTAAACTGGAGGCTGCCACACAGGCAGAATTGAGAAAATAAACTTTTCTGATGCTTGGAAGCTCTGCCCAAAGCACAGCTGTCCTCGCAGGTCCTGCAGGATCTTCTCCTGAGCCTCGACCAAAGCTGTTTTTGAGGGATTTAACCTGATCACCCTGGCTTTATCCAGAGGAGCTCAGGTCTGGCTGCAGAGGCACAAGGGCAGCTCCAAGGGATAGGATTAGCACAGTCCTTTGTTCTGGGGAGAATTTCACCCAAAATCTGAGATGGCCATCCCAGTACTGGATGTTACGAGCCACAAAATCCTTGGTCAGCCATTGCAATAATCCAGAAATCATTTCAATCCTTGGGCTCCCTGGAGCTGTGTTATTTTCTGCAGCACCCCTTTGGTTTTTCCCATGCTCTCTCTCTTTGGGGTCTGCCTGGAACCCTCTCCACAGCCCTCCAGTCCCACCAGACAGCCTTTTGAGGTCCTGCTGCAACCCCAAACCACACAGCTGACATCAACCCCAAGTGTCCAGCCCAGCCACAGCCCCCCCTGATTGAATCCTATGGATTGCTCATTGTTCCTCATCTCCCACCCCTCTCTGCACCACCCAGCCTTGCAGCTCTCCACAAGAGGAAAACAAAAAGAGAAGAGTTACAAACTTCCTGTCACATTACTGGAGCCTCAAAATGGTACAGTGTCACACTTTCTGCCCTTTCTGATGGCCAGCAGTCACTTTTATATTTTGCAAGGTGCATGACCCTTGGTCATTCCAGGAATGACTACAGTAAGGCCCAAGCACTTTTCTCTGTTCTGCATCCAGGCTATTTCCTGTCTGTTCAATAAGAGGATGAATTCAGGTGGTTATGGTGGCTTGGCCCCCACTGAACATACCTGAGAACTTTTCTGAAGGTACTGGACCCAGTGTACTGCCATTTGGGTATTTGGATCACTCCTTTTTCCTTTTTTTTTTTTTTTTTTTTTAGGTTTTATTTTGGGGTTTGTTTTGGTTTTTCAAGGTTTTTTTGGTTTGGTTTGGTTTTGTTTGGTTTTGGGGATTTTTTTTTGTTTTGGGGTTTTCGGGGGGTTTTTTGTTTGGTTTTTAGGATTTTTTGTTTGGTTTTTTGTGGTTGTTTGTTTGTTTGTTTGTTTGTTTAGGGTTTTTCTTTTTGCTTTCTGGTTTTTTCTTTGTTTGGGTTTTTTTGGATTTTTTAATTTTTTTCTTTTGAACTCTCATAGCATGAATATTATTTTGCATTTAAGTCACCTTTAAAAAGATATTGTGGTGGCTCTCACTAATTTCTCCATGCTGACCTCACTAGAGAGGTGCACAGGCTCCTCCAGTGAAGATGACACTCCCATGAAAGAAAATAGATATAAATAGATATAAAACTGTGATGATTTTCTTGGCTTACTGCTTGCCCACTCTTGAAAGGGAGGAAGCTCAATGCAGTGCCTGAATCCTAAAATCACATCACAAGGAGATAATAACATTTTTCTCTCCATCTCAAAAGATGCTAAGGGGCAGCTCGGAAGGCCTCACGAAGAAAACAATCTTCCCAAATGCCATCAAACCTCCCTGGAGCAGAGCAGGTGAATTCTGTGCTTGCACAAAGCTGACTTTGTGTTCTCAGTTCCCAGGAAAATGTGGCCACCATATGACAGAAGGAACAGCACAAACATGGGATTGTTGGGGATCCAGCCTGGAGCAGAGCTCAGGATGGTGCACAAATCCTGTAAATCCTGCATCCTGCCTGCTCTGCTTGGCTCCTTTTGCTGGCACTGTGCTATTATTGCACATTTAATGACATCTCCATCCCAGTGCTGCCCACACACACCTGCTGGGCCGTTCCTGACAGCTCCCAGTGTATTAGTGACAGACCAAAATGGATCTTTCTCCATTTTCCTCTTGGCTCTGATCTCCTGCACCACAGCAAAGGGGCAGAAATGGGGTTCATCTAAAGCCAAGTGCAATCAATTGGAGCTGGGACACAAACTGTCCATTCCTAAAATCTGACAGCTTCCCATCAACACAGAAATTTTGTCTTCTGGTTAATCTTTGTGGCTCTTGCTTTTTCTTTGAAAGGGACAATTTGGGAAAACCTGGAGTTTTCCCAAATTTTCTCCAAAAATTTGGAGTTCTCAAAGAGGAGGATTTGATGGGCTCAGGAGCAGGAGGTGATCAGATCACAGAACACTTTTCAGACTGGCTTCACTCTCCTCTTTCTCTGTGTCCCAGCAGGTGCAAATGGGACATTTTATTTATTCCTTGTGACCCAGTGACATGCACTGGTCACAAAGTGAGTGCAGTGGTGACTCTTAGCTATGGAAAAGACAAAATTCATTTTACACATTGTTTTTCTCTCTCCTGAGCAGAAGGACCCTGCTTCCTCCCATGAAAGAATTAAGGAGCAAAGTTTAGCAACTCCAGACTTTCAAAAATCAGACTTTCCCTTGCATTTCCTAGAAGCTGCAGAGCTGACTTTGAGCTCCTCATTCTGATCTTTAGGGGTTTTTTTTCTCCCCCTAAGGCTGCTGATCAATAAAATCTTTCAGCAACTCTTGACTAGGTGCCTTGTACTTCCTTTGAAATTAAAAAAATTATTCATATATAGGGTTCATCCCTAGCTTGCAGAATATTCTGTCCTGGCCTCCCACACCTGACCTCAGTGAGCCTTCTTCCCCTCAGAAAAGGGAATTCCACCCCATCCATTCCTTCAGTCTCCTTTGGATGTCATCTTGGCAGCTACAAAATGAAAGGAAACGCATGGAAAAGTGGTTTTTTATAACCCAACCAAAGCTGAAGAAGCTTGAACAAAGCTGTTTTTCTGTCGTGTATTTGTGTGGTACATGAAATTCCTGTCCTGCTGCCCAAAATAGCGTTGTCACTGCGTGTGACAGCTTGGGCTGAATTGGTGTGTTGGTTTGTTTCTCCTGAGATGATTTCAGATACAATGGACAAGTGAGAGAGAGGGAAACCCAGGGATTGCACCCATGGGCTGCAGAGCAGTTTTCGGTAATTCAGTGGTGTTTGTGACGATAAGAAAGCAATTTGGTGAAAGTGAGGCAAAGCAGCCAATACAGAGCGAGATAAAACCACAGTTAATTCAGCCATCAGGAAACTGACCCCTGAAAAATGTTCCTGATATGTCATTTTGAGTCAGACCAGGTTGTGATTTGACTCAATCCACTCCTTGTTTAATTTTCAGTGCTAAAAAGACCATTTGTCAGAGTGTCACTCAAACGAACCACGCAGCAGATACAAAGCACCCACAGTACATTGCTGTGCTGGAGCAGGACACAGAGGCCCTTGCCAGTAAAGTTTTTCTTATTCTGTTTGTATTTCATCAACCTTTCCAAAAGATAAAGACGTGATGTTGGTGGGAAACAAAATCCAGTAGCCCAATGGTGTTTATCAACTGCTTTGGGCCAGAATTGTAGGAGAAGTCAAACTGAAAGTGAGTAAAGACAATAAACAGAATGATAGATGGACTGGCACCTATTTGCATGTGATTTCAGGCCGTTGACAGGCTGGGATGTGGCCTGTGCATACACAAATGTGCTTTTGCCCTCCCGTTTCTGCCAGGCATTCTCTCTGTGAGCAGCTGTGTAACTCTGGCCCTACACTGAGCAGCAAAAGGAGCAGCTCAGGAAAATTCTGTCCCACAGTCCTGCCAGACCTGCCTGCTTCCCCTAAAGCATCAGCAGCAAATGGGGAATATTGACCAAAAAATTTCCAATAGATCAGTCATCAAGCAAATGGTCCCATTTTGGGTAAGAAATTGGATAGAACTATAACAAACTGTGCTTTAAAAAAAGGTCTTCAAAACCAAATTCTTGGGGGGTTCCACTTTACAAGAATTCACGCTACCACCACTGAAACTATAACACAAACATTCCCCACTGTGAAGAAGTGTTTCAGAGCATGATTCATAACTAACATGGAGAAAAAGGATGGTTTCAGAAGACAAGGCAGTGTATCAAAAGTCCACTAGTAACAAAACAAATCGCCTCTATTTCTCCACCAGCTAAGGGTTGAACTGACAAAGAAATAACTCTCTGTTACCAGAACTGGATATTTGATGTTCTGAGAAGAGAGAAAAACCATGTTATGATGTCAGGTAATTTCTCAGCAGAGAGGAGGAGGAGGACAGCTAAAATCTGGGCTGTAAGTCTGTCAGGTTTCTGGAATTTAAGTCAAGTGGCTCTGGGGCTGACACAGTAATGTGGTTATTGAAAAAGGCTCCCTGGAGCTGCAGACCAGGAGCAGGATTTTCCCATTGCTCCATGAGCACTCTCAGATCATGAGGCTCCTGCTCATTTGTGTCCCCATTGTTCAGCAGGAGAAGCTGCTCTGATGGCAAATGGAGAAAGTTCCTTCTCCGTTTTTTTAGGGACACACACCTCCTTACACACTCTGCTGCAAAGCTGCTCAGCAACAGGCTTTGGATTTAAACTTCCCCTTTCATTTTCATCTCTTCTTCATTTTCGTACTCTTCTAGTTTTGCCTCTGCTGACTACAGCAAGGATTGCATCAGGGAAGGGTTGGTTTGGGGTTTTTTTTAAGGCACAGAATGTAACCCAGCTGAAGGAGCCACCTCAAGGATGAATGCTGCTTGGAAGGTGAATTCCCTGTAGATTCCTACTGAAGAGCCCAGCCTAGGATGATCTGAGTGAGAACTGCTGAAGGAACACAAAACCATGAGCCAAGATCCCTTCTAAAATCCCAGCTCTGGCATCAGCTGCACAATAGAAAGCCATAGTGGGATTCATTTTGCTTATTTTTTGATGTCTAAATATCCAGGAGAACTCTCTGCAGCATCATAACACAGATGGGGGCTAGAAAAACTGAACTGCTCTTTGGGAATTCTGTGGGAGCCATGGAAGTGCCCTGAGCTCGCTGCTGACATGAGGCAGTGACTTCAGCACTCACTTCAGGTCAGAAACTTCTATTCACATGGCATTTTCAGAGCTGAATCCTCCCCCTTGAGGTGCAACCGAGCTGCTGTTGCAATGAATGGCAGCTGGAGATGGTCTGTGAAATTCAGGGCAAGTCCACACTGAAATCTTTTCATGGTAGATTAATATTCTTTAGAGACATGACAGCACTTACCCTGGCAAAGGTCCTAATGTAAACAAAATGGCCTGGCATAAAAATTGGGGGTTTGTCCTTGCTTTTTTCTGCTTTACTCAGGAAATGGGTGTAGGTTGTTTGGACACCCCTTCCAAGTAAGTGTCTCTTCAGTGCAGGAGAAGGTGGTGGGAAATCCAGGAGCAAGCTTAGAGCAGGGCTTTGGACAAAATTGCAAAAGCAATCTCACCTGATGTATTCTAAATGGCATAAAAATGCCATCACCCTCTCCCACAAACACAAACCAACTCCCCAAATCATTTCAGCCTGCAGCCAGGAGTCTGTGGCCAAGCTGCACCAGCTCACCTTCCAGGGACTGAGCCTTGGTTTGGCCTCAGTTATCTCCTTTTCCTTTGGTGATTAAGGTGCTTCACACCACAGAGGGGCTCCAATGACTCTTTGCTCAAAGAGCAAGAATTTTTAAATAAAATGTTTAAATGTTTTTTAATAAACAGCATAAATTGTTGCTTATTAAGTTTTATTTAAGTTTTATTATGTGCAAAATAAAGTGCAATGTGTGAGAGAGACCTGGCACAGGCCTGGCTTGGTTCTGCAAGCTGGGCTGATCTGTGAAGAGCACACACCCTTTGCTATTAGAAAGGTGGGTTTTTTGCTATTAGAAATCTCTCATTAGGAATCACTACTTTATTTTATTTATTGTATCATGTGGTGTTTTATAAATCCGTTCTAGAGTGAGGTGGAAAGCACAGCCCCTCTGCGTTCTCTGGTTCTCCTCAGCGCTGCCACATCAAAGCAGCAGCCACGGGGAGACATCTGTCACCAGTTAATGTCATGGCTGTGGAGGTAGAACCTCCTCTTCTGTTCGGGCGATGTGGGCAGCCTTTGATGGATGTGCTCAGCCTCCATCCAGTTTGATCACCCCGTGCAGCCCCTTGTTCAGATCTGCGTGTGAACAAGAGTGTCCTGACCTGAGATCCTTTCTAATACAGCAGGGATCCGTGATAGAAACCATCAAAGGAAACCTTTGATCTTTTGACTATCTCTTAGTCATCTGCTGCACAATGCAAATAATAATGAAAACAAAGCTAAGGAGCGCAGCAGCTACATTAAAGAATCAGGCTTGTTGCCGGCAACGAAGCTAATCACTGAGGTTTTATCCTAGCCTCAGACTCAAAGAGAAAGAGGGGGGAGGCAAGAGGAAAAAGGGGAGGGAGAAAAAAAGCTGTGCTCAGCAGTGAAACCTCTTTACTAAACTGAAATATTCCAGGAGCAGCGGTTATTTTATGTCGGAGGAGTTAATGAGAGACACAAACACGCAGCCGTTCTTTACAGTAGAATTTAATAAATAATCCTCATTCCAGTGTCGTCTTTTTGGTCGGGCTTGTGCAGAAATGTGTGTGAATGTACATCATAATTGAAGGAGCACTCAGTTAATCAAATTAAGTCAGTACTAGCGGAGTTCTCACTGCCTTTACTCCTTTTTGCCCTGCCTTTCCTCCCCCTCCACCGCTCCAGCAGCCCCTGGGGACGGGCAGCATGTTGATTCAGAAAGGGAACACATCACTCTAGGAAAACAGCACCTCAAAAATGTGAATCTCTCGGCTGCAATCTCATTTGGGTTTGTAGCATTTTCTGAGACCCATAAAGCCTCCTAGGAAACTGTGTGAGAGTTGGGGCCTGAAGAAGTTTCTGTGTGTGCACACACGTGGGCATGTTCTTCTGTCTGCGTGTGATTTTGGGAACACTCTGAGGGATTCTTTCAAGCTCTAATGCCAGGCATGCCTGTTTATATACTTTCTTTCTCTTTTATTCCTCTTGTATGTAATTATTCAGGTGAAATTTTGATCTGACAACGAAGCCTTGACGTTTTAAATCATTAAGTGAACAGACACAGATGGAAACAGCAGCATTTTGCCCTTCTGTGTGTGTTATCAGTACCTCTGAGCTCTGCTCAGGATAGCAAACTCACTCAGAGGCAGAAAATATTGTACAATTTCTGCAGCCCATTTGCAGGGCCAGAAATGGGTGGAATTCTTGGCAGAAATCCTGCCAAGGTGACCAGACTGACGGTGGGCCAAAGCAATGAGTTCAGCTGTGAGACAGAAAAGCCTCCATCAGTGCTGTGAGGATGAACTCAAACACTTGATCCCATGTAAGAACATTTCATGAGTAAAGAGGCCAAATTAATTCAGAATATCGACTTCAGTGGACAGGCACTATGAGTTAAAGTCACAATCTTAATTTCAGTTCTTCTGAGCAGGAGAGCTCCAAGGATGACCTGTGGTCTGGGGCCACAAACACATTGAAGTTGAAACAAAGAGACCTTCAAAGGAGGCCAAGGGTAGAGTGGAGCAGAGAGGTTTGCATCAGGGAAAGAAACCACTTTTGGGGAGCTAAAATTGCTGCAGGTCAAAGCAAAAAGTGAAAACTTCTGTCTTGAAATGGAAGAACAGCCTCTAAGAACAGAGATAGCAAAGGGTGCAGCAGGTTTGGCCAGGAGGAGAGCAGCAGCACACAAACAAACATGAGAACACGCTGGAAAAAAGCTCGCTGGGATTTTTCAGAAGTTTCTCTCTCCATCTGAACAAACCAAAGGTTCTCCATGAAAACCTGCTCCACGGGAAAATGTGTTATCGGCACAGATCTGAACCGACAGATGTTGCTTGGTTTCTGTAGAGAAACTCTTGTGCCAGGGTGTGGTGGGAAAGCACAGAGTGAGCTCAGAGCAGGGGTTTGGACAAAATTGCAAAAGCAATATCACCTGGTATAGACTAAATGGCATAAAAATGTCATCACCCTCTCTCACAAACACAAAGAAACACCCCAGATCATTTCAGCCTGCAGCCAGGAGAGCCCAGGGAGTTGTTTCCTCACTGGAGTTTCACGTCAGGCTGCAGTGCTCCCCCAAAATGACCTCCCAGGAGGACTCCTGGGCTCGGAGCAAATCTGAGCATCCTCCAGGCAGGGGAGGATCCCTGGAGAATGGGGCTGAGGGGAGAAGGAAGGTGCAGGAGGAATAATCTGTTAGAAATCCCCAGGACTCTGTCAGGCTCAGAAAGGCACAGCAGAGAGGAAAGCAAACAGAGCTGTGGGGAAAAGGAGCTCTAAACTTTGGATTTCTCAGAGCTTTCCTGCCACTGTGAAGAAGACAAGTGAGGGACAGTACCTGGGATATTCAGCACAGTAAAAATCACAGGCGTGTGGCCACTGTTGCCCCACATCAGCACCAGAGCCAGCAGCCCTTTGTGCAGATTCCTCCCAGAGCAGTCCTGTGGCAGGGTTAGAAACACCATGAGAAAATTGCCTAGGTGGATACCATTTCCAAAAGCTGTCTGCTCTAAGTTATTGTTTCCTTCCGTAGAGGATCAAGGGTGAGCTGAGTGCCAGAGAATAACTGGGATTTGGTGATTTGTCAGTGCGGCTGTGTTGGAGGGGCACAGCAGTTTGGAGCTGGATGAACCTGGGCAGGCACTGAGGGTGGAGGTGCTTTGGATTTTTGTGGTGGCACATCTACAAAACCAGAGCAGTTCAGAGGGGCTGACAGCACCATCATTTTTCTTAACTGTAGCTGAATTGAGAGACCTTCAAAAGCCTTATTGTTGTAGCAGCTCTGAACCCTCAGACTATATCCAGTGGACTTGAGGTTGGTTTTATTTTCATATATGATCGCCTTCCTGATTTTGTTTTCCTGTCTTTTTTTAGCACTGGAGTTTTTCAGTCGTTATTGGCAAGGGAGTGGAAATTTTACTTCAATATGTCATTGCTGGTATTTGAGAGGAAAAAATAAAGGTATTTTAAAAGGCCTACTTGAATAACAAAGGATTTTTTTTTATTATTTTTTATTAACATCCATGAGCTTTGTGTTGTCTCTTGTTCCTTTCTTTCTGGACTTAGACTAAGAGGGTTTTTTTGTGTTTACTCTTACCAGCTTTTGTGCCACTTTAATTTCTGTGTGTATTTTTAGCAAGCCACCATCTGCACAATTAATGGAAAATCCCATTTTACAGAGGTTTTTAAAGTTATTGTTTCAATTGTGTTACAGCACAAAGATAGCCCCTGTCCCAGAGAGCTTCCAGTGGGAGACTTACACAAAATGCAGCTTCTAACTAAACAGACCCTGAATCCTTCATGAAAATAAAACACTGCCTGTCAGGAATAATATATAGAACTCTTTAATATGAAAAATTGCAAATCTTCAACTGACCACATATCCTGCAGGAGTAATTATGTCATTTCAGAAGAAAATAAAACAGCCATGTTTTGTCAAATATAAGACATTTCACACACTATCAATTTTGCAGATATAAATACCTAGGGGCATACACAAACCCTGTGATCACTGATGGCAAATTGCCAAGTGAGGACAGATTCATTAAACATTAGAAGTATCAGGCACCCACCCAAACCCATAAATTAAAATTTCAAGCCTTGAACATTATGCCACTGCATACAAGTTAAATATGTTTGGAGACATTTTTATGCAGCCTAATTAGAGCTGGATGGAAATCCCAGTTAAAGTATGATGTAGCTCTTCCTCAGCGTGGTTTTCTTGGCTAAAATCAGCCTTAAAAGAGTCGTATTCCTTTCTGCAGCTAAAGAAGCTGGTGGTAAATGGGGTCCAGAAGACATTGGGAAGCTGCTGGAAGTGGATGGTTCAACCAGCCTGGTTTATTTAGGTGGAACATCTAATAAACCTTTGTCATCTGCAGGCAGAACGAGCGAGTCTTAATTAATATTCTCAATAGCAGGGACTAATCTGCTTTGAAGCCAGCTGCTGTCACCAGATGAAATCATCAGCTTCTGGTGCCAGTTTTAAAAGCCATGTGCATCTCAGCGAGCAGAGACAATTAAAGCTGGAGCTGACACAGCCTCCTGTCCTCACCTTCCTCACCTTTCTCCATCCACCCACAGCAGTGCCCAGGGCAGACTCTGTGCCCTGGGCATGGCAGAGAGAGCAGAGGAGCTGCTGGATTTGCCATCCAAGCACAGACTGTGCAGTTTGCCCTGTACTCGTGGGTACCTTGGGGAGCTGAACTGAAGAGCAGCGATGGCTCTTGCTCTCTTCTGGAGGGAGAGATGTTCTTTGC
The DNA here is from genome assembly GCA_036630365.1 of Acanthiza pusilla. Taxonomy (NCBI): domain Eukaryota; kingdom Metazoa; phylum Chordata; class Aves; order Passeriformes; family Acanthizidae; genus Acanthiza; species Acanthiza pusilla. The sequence goes on along the minus strand of JAXCHO010000070.1, from coordinate 4,258,436 downwards.
CATCAGCTGAGCTAAACCTGGCATTGCACCCAGCCCCAGATTCCTGACAGCTGGCACTGTGCTGGGTGCCACTGCACAAGGAGCTTGTGAAGTTGTGGTGTTGTTCTCCTTTTAATGAGGAAATCGGTGTAACTGCCAAAGATTCCCTATTGCTGTGTCAAATCACTTCTTAGCTTTAAAGTTACAGCAATATGCTGTCATTTTTCTTTCTGTTTTTTCTTTTTCATTTTTCTTTCTGTTTTTTAATAAAATTTGATCCAAGTATTACCTTCTGGCCAAAGGATTCCAATACACTAAACTTTAGGCATTGAAAAAACGATCCTTTGGTCTCCATGATTTCGAACTGTTAAGATTGAAATATTTTGAAACATAAAACAGAATGTTCCTCATAATATTCCCTTCCTCTTTGCAAAGCAGAGCACAGGCAGTGATGGGGATAAAGTGAGACCAAAGAGATGTGTCCCCACTCAGCTGTGGGGAGAGCAGAGCTCATTCCCTGCTCCCCAAATCCCAGCCATTCCCAGAGGAAGGTTCCCAGTCCAGGCCAGAGGTGCTGAAGGAGCAGAATTCAGTGCCAGTGGAGCTGGACCAGCATGGCCAAGTCAGCACCTGGCAGCCTTGGGGCCTCCCTGGGATTTTTTTCGCCTTTCCTGATAAACCTGAACTTGACAGAGCAACTGTGAGGTAGCAATAATTTTTTAGAAGTTGTGAATGGTCTGAGCAGCCCAGTGGTGAGTGAAGTGCTCTTTTGGTCAAGTCACAGAAGGGAATGACAGTTATAAATTAATGAAATTGCAGCAATTATGGTTTTCATCCTGATCGCCTTTTCAGAGATAATGATGAAAGGCTCTGGAGGTAGAGGACATGGGATGAATAATTGATTCTAAAGCATATTCACAAGTAGGAAACAGCAACAAAAATCTCCACTGACTGTGGCAAAGATCCTGCAGGGAAAGCTGACTGTGGATCATTCCTGTGAAGAACTGGATATTTGTGCCTTTCATGGTAAATTAAGGTTGGGTTACTTGGCACTAGCTCTGTTTGAAGTTCAAACAAAAGATAAAGATCCCTTCAAAAATAACACAAGGAATTTTTTTTCATGTTTTGTTTTGGTTTTTGTTATCAAATTAACAATGCTCATGAACTCCCCATTTGCCCTGCAGCTGAGATTCATGAGGGTGTGTATGCATAAATGAGAGATACGGGCTCGCAGAATTTACCACAAAAATTAAAACAGGAAGGCAGATGGCAGCCTCCTATTCCATCTGCATTTCACTTAATCAGCTACTCTTACCAGAAATGTTGCTTGGGGAATCAGTGCTTCTTGTTTGTCCTTTGCAGACTAGAGACACCCAAGCTGCTTTCTGTAAATGTCCTGCTGACTAAAACATAGGCAAAGCATGTCTAGATGGAAGAGAAGTGACAGAAAGTAAGGTTACCTAAAAATATTTAGATATATTAGCCAGACTCAGCAGAAAAGCTTTGCCTAAAGATAAGTCTGGAGTATAATTTTCCTTATTGATCTATTGAAAAGGAAAAAATGTCAGTGGAGTCACCCTGGGATAGGAAATGTGTGTATATATATAAGGAAAGAAAGAGAGGAAGGGAAGGAAAGAAAGGAAGAAAGAAAGGAAGAAGGGAGGGAGGGAGGGAGGGAGGGAGGGAGGGAGGGAGGGAGGGAGGGAGGGAGGGAGGGAGGGAGGGAGGGAGGGAGGGAGGGAGGAAGGAAGGAAGGAAGGAAGGAAGGAAGGAAGGAAGGAAGGAAGGAAGGAAGGAAGGAAGGAAGGAAGGAAGGAAGGAAGGAAGGAAGGAAGGAAGGAAGGAAGGAAGGAAGGAAGGAAGGAAGGAAGGAAGGAAGGAAGGAAGGAAGGAAGGAAGGAAGGAAGGAAGGAAGGAAGGAAGGAAGGAAGGAAGGAAGGAAGGAAGGAAGGAAGGAAGGAAGGAAGGAAGGAAGGAAGGCAATAAAAAATTAATGACTGGCAGGCTGGACAGTATCAGAATGGATTTGTGGAGTTAATTTACCTATTTTTTCAGGCATGTATTTTAATTAGATTTAATGAGCTGCTGAAAAGAGGACTGCTGGGTTTTTTCAGCTGATGGCAGTAGGATGAAAACAAGAGGCTTTGTAGAATGACGTTAACTTGCACTTTAAAATTACTGGAGCTCCTATGAATCTGTGCTGGCAGCACCTGGAAGAAGCAGGTGGAAATTCCACTGAGATAAATGGCAAACAAAGGGCAGAACAAAAGAATAAAGTCTTATTTGCAAGATCTGGATACAGCATTGGTCCTTCTGGCAGAATGTTTTTCAAAAGCAGTAGAAGTCCTGTCTGCAATGAAAGGCAAAAACAGATTTCGAGGAAGGTCTGAGACTAGTAAAATCTTCTCCTTTATTCCTCCTAGCATTCAGAAATGTTTAGATCAGGGCTCAGGGAATGTCCCTGGTACAGGAGTTTGAGGTACTGGAGGGAGCAGAGGAGAGCAGAGGATATGATCAAAGGTTTTGGAGGAATGGCCTACAAGAAAAGTGACTGATCTCGGGAAATTCAGTCTGAAAAAGGAAGACTGAAGGAGGAGCATGATCCCACAAGTACACAAAAGGCAGCTGAAAGGAGGGAAGAGATGCTCCATTTGCATGGTAGATAAGATAAGCTGGAGCAAGAAATTTGCAGTTAAAGCACTCCTCACTCTCTGATGGCAGAGGAAAATGAAGAGCTGGACTGGATTCCCTGCAGAGCTGTAGAGACCTTTGGGGACAGGCTTGGCCAGCAGGTCCCAGGAGGGACAGGGCTGCCGAGAGCTGCCTCGGGCAGAGGATGAGCTGGAGGAGCTGCTGGCCCCTGGCCCTGCCGTGGGTCACATTCCCTGACTGCCAGCCCTGCCAGCAGCCTGGAGGGGCTGGGACACAGCAGAGCCCTCCTGGGGCTGGTGGGGACAACCTGGCAGGGGAACAAGGCTCTGGCTTCTCCGAGCTGGCAGGGGCTGGGCAGCAGTCAGCCTAAAATGCAAAAAAGAGGCAGAAAGAAGAGTTCAGCTGACTGTCTGTAGGGTGAGGTGCCAGATCTAGATGTTGGGCAAAGCTTTGCTCTGTCTCTTTCAGACTGTCTTATCTTCATCTTTCAGTTTGCTCTCTGTGTCTCTTTTATCCCTTAGGATAAATTAATTTTGACTGTTTTTGTGAACAAATAAAGATCAGTGTCTTGCGGTTTTCGTAACGAAGGGCGTTGTGGTATGCCTTTGTCTGCACATCACAAATTCCAGTAGATAAGAAAACTGAATAAATATTTCGTGTAAAGAAAAAAATTACCACAGAAAAGAGCTAATTAGCTGGATTGATATAAGTTGTTCTGTGACCTGTGAAAGTATGTTAGTCATAATGTTCTTCTTTGTAAACACCACACAAACTCATTCAGACGTGCTGGCAATGGAAAGGGAAATGTGAACAGCAAGGAGCGCTCAAAGTATTGCTAAAAGAAAAGTTAGAAGGAAGATTTTTGTCTCCAAGCTCTCCCTGTCTAACTGGGCTCTCCCAAAAGCTGCTGACAGCACTGAGCCAGGGTGGGTGAGCAGCCTCCAGAGCAATGAAACTGGAGTGGTGTGATCTGCTCTGCTGAGGGTGGAGCAAGAATGAGGGCAAGGCTCGAGGTGTAGTTTTCAAATGGTGCACTTGAGGTCGTGGACTGGCTGGCTCCAGTCAGATTATTGCCCTTGTGTCTGCAGACGAGCCTTTCATGGCACACCCTGCCTTCAGAGAGTGCACGGAGCAAAACCAGCCCATCCACAGCCTCACGGAGGAGATTCAGCACCCCTGACCAGAGAGCACTCAGCAGTTTGGGCTCAGAATATAATTCTTTATTGAAGTCATAAAAACGAGAACTTTTCTGGAATTGGAAGAGTGATAATATGTGTTCAGGACAGAGAAGAGGGGTGTGCAAAGGTTCCCTGCAAAACATCTGTGAGCGTGCCTGCCTGTTGGTGTGTTTTCCCCTTCATTTAGCAGCCAGCAAAGCCAGGCTGTGCCCAACATTTCCATCCTGGAAATCTCCTTCCAAGGCCAGGCAATCTGCCCTCCTGCAGCTCCTTCTCTCCTCCTCGAGGCACAGCCATGGGCAGGGGCAAACTGCAGTGCCATGGAAGGCATGGTGGCTTTGCCGCTCTGGGACACCCCTGTCCCCAGCCTGTCCTGGGGAGCACCTGAGGGAAGCAACAGCTCCCCAGATTTGAAAGGAAGCAAAATAAGCCATCATCTCTGTTATCTCAGGCAAGGAGATCCCAGTCATGAGAATGCTCCTGTCCATTCTTTCAAATTGTATCTCTGGCTCTGGCAGAGCTGGACTCACTCTCTCCTCTGCAGTTTGACAGGTTCCATTAGTGCAATGAGCTAATTGCAACCACAAGGCTCCTTCAGCCTCCTTCACTGCTGCAGGATATCCCCAACCTCTCGTTCCTACAAAAAACATTGTTTTACTCTGCATTTTAAAGTAGTCTCAGTGAATCGGTGATGTCTTGAGGTTGTAATGGATCAGAAGTCCTGAGTTTGGTGTCAGAAGTGACAGATGAGGAACCATCACGGGCCAATAGTAAATGTGGTTTCTGGATATCATCTGCTTTAAAACACTTGCACATGCATGTATACAAACGCACACAGAAAAAACTCTTTAAAATTTTCGGACTGGAGCTCCCCCAGTGCAATTCAGTAAAACCTGGGTCTTAGCCTGAAGCTGCTCTTCTGGAATGCTACTGAAATCACCTCAAATCTGGAATCCAGAGTTACCAGGGACACAGAGTTAATGTTGGTAAGAGGTTTCAGAGCAGTTTTGGGCTCTGATTTTTCAATCCATCTTACAGCTCCAGGCAGTAGATTCTTATTGAAGATTTTCAGGAAAGACACACCTTAGGGTTCTTGGCAAATCCTGGCTGAGAGAACAAGTGCAACAACCTGCAGAAGGCTATAAACTGTGCCTTGGCCCTCTCACATGTTTTATTTCTGTCTGAATTTCCTCCATCCCTGTATTCCTATAATTTCACCCTGTCTTTTGAGCGCGTGCAAAGAAGATCCAAAAAAACAAACCTAAACCTTCAAGCGCGGTGTCGCTCCAAGAAAAGCAGGGATCAGGATTGGAGGGGCAGTAGGTTCCAGAGGACAGGGTTTTGTTTTCAATTTAATTTGATATTCACATTCACCAGCAGAACATTCCCCAGAACTTCCCTTCAGGGGAAACACTGCTCAGCATTTCCCTGATTCAGGGAAGGGCTGAGCTTCATGCGCAGAACAGTTTTCCATTTTCCACTCAACACTGGCTCTGGGAAGTGTCATGTTTGAGAAGACACCTCACGCCATTTCCTTGTCCTTTAAAGAGCGTTATTCAAGTGAAAGTGAAGCGCAGAAAGCACCTAATTAATAAAAGTAATTAGCTAATTAATACAAATTAATACCGAATGATGCAATAAATAGATTTAATTGCAGTCAGGGTTAAATACAATGTCAGCACCTTTACGTGGAGCATGGCCAGCCCACAAGAGTCTGGAAATCACAAATTCCAGGCCAACATTTTCACACTGCTTATTTCAGATGCCTCTTTGGGGGTAGCCCAAGCTCAAGATGAAGCAGTGCAGAGCACTCTTTTTGCAGGACAAGGAGGCTCTGGACTTTTGAAGCCAGGTACAAGTGCAGTATCCTGAATTTTCCACTCCAGAATGAGGGGTCACCAGTTCATCTCTGGGAATCCCAGCCTGCTGGACTGTGAGTGTGTGTTGTTGGGGTTTTAAACAGACATGGACATGTTGAGAATTGTCTTTTTCAGTCTGTAAGACACATCCATCCCATTCTAAGCAGCTGCAAAGCTGCAAAGAATGAGTGCCTGTGTTTGGTAGGTTGAAAACCCTGCCTGTGGTTAACTCATGCCTCAGAGCTGAAAGCTCTAAAAGTGCTGGGTGGATCATTGTGGTTTTTCAAAATTAAGGTGTTTCATTCCCCATAGTTTCTCCTTCTTTGTGTGTCATCATTTTCAAAGCTTTTATGGTAGGCTTAAATTTAGAGCCCTTGTGGCTTCGTTGGGCACCACCTTCACCCTATGTGGTCACAATTTTATGTTTCCTCTCTCAAAACACCGGTGCCAAGATGGGTGGGGAACTTCTCAGTGAGGTATGGGCAAAATGGCATCACATATCATTTATTTTCCAATTTCAGGGCAAGTTCATCAGCAGGAAGTGTGCTTAGGTAGGGAAGTCAGGGATATATGGGTGTGTGAGTATAGAGAGAGAGAAAATACTGATTATTTCCTGGGAACTTTAATTGCACTGTCTGACCTGTAATCACATTTACAGGCCACCAACATTTCCCAACCCTGGTATCTAAAGTTAGCTTTCTAATTTTACATCAAGGTTGCTAAAGGAAGAAGGCCTGGGCTTTTAAAAAATCAGCAGGAACTTCTGCCTGGTTAGCCCTTCAGGAGAGCAAACCATTCTTACAGTTCTGATTATTTAGTTTAGGAATAAAGCTTTTGAAGAGTATCTGGCTTGCCTGTAGACAGATTGTCAGTGCACAGAGCACATTTCTGTGTGGTCCTAGCCCTGAAAAGCTGTTTCCTAGTAAAGGATTAAGGACACAACTCTTCTGTGAAGCTGCAAACAGTTTTTGACTGCGATGATCATAGGACTTGTTTCACAGCATTAAACAGTTCCTACTTAAACTGCAAAATCCTCTTTTTTCAGTGGTTGTGTGCTTCCTAAAATGTTGTATTTCACAGTAAGAGTCTCAAAGGTATCTGTAAGGAGACTTTTTTCTTTGTGCTTCTTTGGCGTATCATCTCTTCCTGTATTTCCAACACCAGAAATGCCAGGATCTTCCAGCAGGATCACCATGTGTTTGCTCACACATGGAAGCTGCTGGAAGAGCACGACTGGGAAGCCCTTTTACAGGTCAGAGAGAATGAAGAGTTCTCCTCTAAACTATCTCTCTTTAAATATCCATTTGTTGTGGGGGGTTGGGGTTTGTTTGTTTGTTTTGTTTTTACAGGATTTCTAAAATAAGCAAAGAAAAAGAAGTCATTACAGCGTGTTCTAAAATGGTCCCTTACACTGTTTTAAGGCCAGTGGTTTTTCAGTTGTTCTGCAGGACAGGAAAGTCACATCTCCTTTTTGAAGGAAGAGCTGGGATATGTTTTCACACTGCTCTGAGGGATGAAAGCCTGAAAAGGGATTTGTGTTATTGCTGCTTTCGTAAAGCAAAGCTCTGCTTCATCAGTCACACAGAACCATGGGAGGAAAAGGGTTTTCCACATCAGGTTCTGTCCACAGCACCAATTAACTAAATGGATAACAGAAGGAAGAAACACAGCGTTGTCTTTCTAGATGCAATTACCTTTTTGACTGGAGTTCAGCTCAGGAAAGCACATTATTGATAAAACCCTCCCATGAATATCCAGCAGATGTCCTAATCTGATACAACTGTAACCTGGGGAGAGAGTTATTAACCTGGGGAGTGCAGTTAACTGCACTGGAGGGATTCAGTGGTAAATAAGGTAAGAGGCAGAACAAAATATGTAGCAAATAAGAGGCAAGCCCTGTGGCTTGGGCTTTGAGATCCCAAATATAAAATCCTAATCCCATTATCGATAAAACCATACTATTCTCCTCTCTGGATCTCTCCATTGGTTTTCTCTTGTGTTCTGTGGCAAGTCCCTTTTAATTGGACTCTTTGGCCACTGCCAAAGATCTCTTCAAACTCACAGGTGGAAAAAAATGTAAATCTTTTTAATATTCACCTTTAGGCTGAGAGGAAGCTAACGTTTAATAAAACCTGCTTTTGGATGATGCTTATTTCTCTTGAGAGTTCCACACATAGCAGCCCATCCAATAAAAATACAATGGACACCTACTAGCAAAATGGCAAATGAAGCTCAAGCTATGTGGAAAGAAATTAAAAATTCCAGCATTGAGCTTTCAGAAGCAGACAAGTGTTTTGGGCACATTTGTTTTTGGTGGTTCTGCTCGAGACTTCCTTTATTCGTATAATTTTCAGCACCTGCCAGTCATCCCATCCCCACTCACACAAAATGACCAAACACAACACAGATCTCTTTTTAAAATCAAGTACACAGGTGTCTGAATTACTTTGGAAGCTGTGGCCATAATTTCCAGCATTTTATTTTATTTGTTTCTGCTCTTTGCCCATCTATGTAGACTGCAAGACTTTAAAGAAAACAGCAGCTTATCCTTTTTGTTTTATCCAGTTCCTTGCACCATGTTAATTAATAAACAAGCCTGCTAACAAAAGAATTAATTCCATTTAAAACATGCAGAATATTTGAGACACCAGATATTTTTAATGGGGTTATGGGGGAGTGTAAATAAAATATTTTAATGGGGTTATAATGCATGTGGGTCAGCTGCAAAATAAGAGAACAAGGGCCATATTTGTTATGGCTCTAATCCATGCTCCTTCCACTAGAGATCCTTCCATCCCCAGCCATCTCTCACAGGAGGAGGAGTCAGGACAACCTGGACAATCACAGAATAGCAGAATCCAAAGGGAGTTTGGGAGTCAGAGGGAAGAATAAACACACAAATGTCAGGTTCTGCCAGGAAAGCACCTGGAGCAAATGGATTTTTCTATTATTGTATCCTAAATGGGTTCACCTGAAGAATTGCTTGGAATTTAACAGTGGCATTTCCTGAGGAACAGGTTTAAATGAGTTTCATCACAACCAAGTGATACTGTGCTGATTTGGAAAAGGCAGATAATTGTCAGACACTTCCACGGGCTGCTGAAGGGCTGTGGGTTTTGGAGGGGCTGGGGGTTTCTCCCAGTTCAGAAAAGAGCTGTGAAGGCTTGTGAGTGACCATGAGAGGGACTCCAAGTGTTCTCTGTGCAAAGAGAAAAGCATTTTAGGAAACACTTGGGCTCTGCTATCCCAACCCAGTCCAGCCCCTGAGGCTTTGCCAGCCTGGATTGCAGAAATCTCCACTGGGAGCTGCAATAAATGGCAAGACATTGAATGGAGCCCCAAAAGTGGGGCAACTGCTGCCATCAATGTCCGTATTCCAGAGCAGTTTGATGTTTACAAGTTACAGCCTGAAGGTAGGAGATACACAAACAAGCAGGGGAAAAAAAGCAACAGAGCATCTACTAGCAAGCCAGACTGGTTTTCTTTATTCTTTACATCACTGCCCCTCTGGAGGGTCTCTGAAGAGAAGAGCATTGAGCTGTTCGCTGCTGATGTTCACACAGAGAGCTGCCATTCCAAGTGCTGCAATCCCATAAACTGGACTGCATTTTTACATGGCCTCTGCTTATCTGCTGAGCTGCAGCCAGGCTCTCAGAAGTTCCCCAAGAGCTGGCATCTCCAGCCTGCTGTCAGCATTGGCAGTGAGATTTACTCAAGTGCTCCCACTGGAGTTGTGCTGTATTAAAAATGTCAGTTTTCATGGCTGCCTGATGGTGGTCCTGAAGTGTGGCTGGGGCTGTGTCCAGTGCTCTGACTGGAGGAAGCTTTGAAATTCAGGAGCAGACTTTTCCCAGGCCAAACCTTTTTATGGACACTTGTTTTATCTTGTCAGTGCTTGTCCACATGGTACACTGTTTATGAAGCATTGAGATAAAATCAAGCCTATAAGCATATATTTCATTTGTAGGAGTGGTTTATTTTCCACAGATACATTCACATGGGCAATCTGGCCAAAGAGAGCCACTTGTACACAACTAATTCATGTTAAAGCAACAACTTCGTTTCATAACTTGAGAGGAAAACAGCTGAGTCATTATCAGATTTGAGGGGAAACAAGACATCTTTTATCTGCAATATAACTAATATTCTTTTTTCTTCCTGCTCCAGGTTAGAAATTATTGCCCAGATTTTAAATCTATATGTTCTCCTATAAGCCATTTATATAACTACAGGATATCTTTAAGGAATAAGAATCATCCAGACTTTTTAGTACAGACGAGACTTTATTAATACAGATTGCAACTGACCAGTTAGTGGACAGAAGAAAAGGAAAAAATAGAAATAGTTGGGTTCTTGCTGCCTCTGAACAAAAGGCATATACTTAAATATGGAATTAGGAGACCACCTGTAGGAAACTGTATTTTAGGGGGGAAAATGTGTCTAAGTTTTTGCAGGTGTGGATCTCCTTGAAGAATTTAGACATCATTAGAAGTGACTGATTTATTCATATGAATTGTTACTACGAGTTTCTTATCATCATGTTGAAGTTTTTGATTGCCTAAAGTTCATATTCATCCCTACAGAATAATTTTTTCTAGGAAGGAAAAGTAGTTTAAGAGAGTGGAGGAGAGTTTAGTGTTTTCCTTGTGATGAATCAGTTTCATTATGCTCTGAAGGGACAGGGAAGGGTAGTTGTAGGTGAGATCAAAGGTTCACATGGCCACTGACCTGTCCCCAGCAGGGCCCAGTAACAGGAGCCTGGAGGAGACTCAGTAATTCCCCACAGCATTTTCTCAGCCTGCAGCAATCTGTCCCAGGGAATTTCCCAAGACAGCTTTTAGAAGCAAAGCTCTTCCTGGACCTCTCTTCCATGTCTTGGTCAAATCACCTTCTGAACCTGTGCTCAGTTTTGGCACCAAGGGTGAGTTGCGGCAATAAGTCCCACCCGGGGTGCCACCTGGAGTGCTCTTCCTGTGCTGCAAACACATCATTCCAGTTCATTCCATTGCATCATTACACTGAATTTCATCATTTCATTTCATTTCATGCCCCCTTGCTCTGGCATGGTGGGAGGCAGTGCCCAACCCTTCTCAGAGGCAGCAGCTTGAAGGGGAATTCTATCCCCAACCATTCCAACCCCATCATGTTTTATGAAAAGAGGTCCCCCCAAACACATCTGTGCTTTCAAAGATAGCAGTGAGTCCTGCTCAGATCTGAGATCTCTTCATGGGGAGGCAGATCTGGGCTATGAATCCAGCCAGAACGTCCTTGGTGTGACAGTTTGGGCCAACCAAAGGGCTTGGAGCACTCAACTCCTTACAGGAGTCTGGCCATCAATTTTCTACCCTTTTTCTTGAGACAACTGTAAATGCCCTGGCAGAAATCCTTGCCTTTATCCCATAAGGACAAGATTTCCCTGCCCTGTTCTCTGCTGCAGTGCTCAGCCTGCCTGGTGCCTGTGACTTTTTGCGCTCATCTTACTCTGTGTCATTTTAAGGCAATATTATTTGAAGACAAGACATCCTGGGAGCCTTGCCCAAGGACTGCTGATACTTTTATTAACCCAGATGAGCCATGAAAGCACCAAGTTTTGATCAGAAAGAAGTATCCAGGGGTTCCCACTCAGGCTGTAGGAGTTACAAAGAGTCAGGCTTTCAAAAAGCCACTCTTCACCCATCCCCCTGAAGAGGCCAGAGGGTCACAGGTTGGCTCTATTCATTCCAGTCCTCCATCTAAAGACAAAGCCTGGGAGCTCCAGAGCACCTCTGGAAATCCAACTGTTTTCAGTTCCTTGATGGAAATTCAGATGGTTATAGCTACTGAGCAGGTTTGGAAAAAAAGGCAGTTAAGGTGCTTTTTTAGTATTTTGAACTCCTAAGTTTCTACTAAAATAATGAGAGCTAAATATCCCTAAAAATCCATGTATGTATTTAAAGTCTTAAAAATTAAATAAATAGCAGGACTTTCAAGTATCACATGTTCATCAAGATCTACATCCTCAAATCTTACAAGGGTAATCTCTGTTGCTCTGATTTTCTGATATTCATGGAGATTCGCGGAAGCTCGCAGAGAAGTCAGGCAGGCAGCACACAAGATGGCGAAAAGAGAAACTTTATTTACAAGAACTTCTTTATATATCCATTAATAGTCTGATAATTATTGGTCGGTAGTTTTTCCACCCCGTATAATGATTGGTTACAACGCTGAAGTGTCCAATGTCAAAACAATGAGATTAGAAAGCACAAGAATGCAACTTATCTCTATTCTCCATGAGAAAGAGAAAGATTTTAAAACAGTGCAACTACATAATCTCTGTCTCTAAAGGTTTTTTCCTCTCTCCTGGTTTACCACACAGTTGCATGAACACCAGAAAGGTGTGAGACAAAACAGGACTCGGTTCACCATGACATGAAATCTGCATCACTGAAGAACCTGTGTGTTTGTCCCACTTTGAATTCCTCTGTTTTAAGCACGGCTGAATAGAACACTTCAAAGCTTTCCAGGAAAAGTTGTTGCTGCCCTCTCTAGCGATACAAACACTTTCCTGTTTTGAGTGGAAATAGCTACCATGGGATTACAGCAATCTTTTTCATAGCTGCCTCACACCCTGCTTCCCAATCGTTCTGTACTGACCAGCATTTTCAAGCTTCCCTGAGCTTTTTTTTCTTCCTGGACTTTTCTGACTGGGGAGTTCCCAGCTTTTTCCAGAAACTGTTATCATTAGTTCATAAGTGCATGACCTACTACACTTCTTTTATTCTAATAGTTCAGCTCCTAGTGTATGACAGTTTGATCCTTTGCTGCACTGGCAATATCCCAAATTCTCATCAAAAAGTTTGATGAATGCGTTCCTGTGCATTCCTATTATTGTGCCAAGTCCATTCATGAAAATAATTGAAGAGATCAGTCCAAAAGCTAATCCTTTCACTACAGCACAGGAATGTTTTTGCTTCCACCTCCAGCGTGGAAATCCCTATTGTGCATTTGTGACAGAGGCACATCTTTCTCTTGCCCCCAGCCCTGCCAGCAGCGTGCTGCTTCCATGGCCCTGCTGGAAAAACCCAAATTGCTGCAGATTCCCTCAAGACAGAGCACCGTGATGTTGTATATGGGCCAGATATTTTTTTTTCCCCATGGATTTACATTTGGCAGTCATCTGGTAAAGAAGCAGAGTTTCCAGGTGAGAAACTGTCTTGGCAAGGTCTTTGTCAGCCCTGAAAAACCTCCCCAGCGTCAGCCTCTCTGCCTGAGCCTGTTGAGCTCTTCTCTGCTTCTCCTCCTCCTTGTTTTTCAGGTGACTCCTTCTATCCGTGCTCTTTTACATTACACTGCTGAAAGTTAAGGCCAAATGGATGGTGCTGCTGCTGAAGAAAAGTGTTTCCTATCAGGTTATGTGCTGTTCAGTCCTGAAGGTTTGTCCCATTCCGAGAAAAACAAGGAGACCCAAATGCCTCCAGACTTCTTGCCTCTCTGCCCAAGACTGGGCTGGAACCCGCTCCTGGATCCAGTGCAGCCCACTGAAAGAACACAGCAACCATGCAAATTTAGAAAATACCTGCACGTGCTTTACTGTCTGCCTTTGGGCTCCATTCCCCTTCCTGCTGTTGGCACTGCAGCCCATGCAGCTGAATTTATTGAAAAAATATGGCAAAGTTCTTGTTCTTTTCTATACTTACTTTCCCTTTTCTCTTTTCCATTCATATGCCTGAGGAGCCCTTTGCCATTTCTTTGAAGGGGGTTGAAATTTCTGGAAGAAGTTGGCTGGGTAATTGTCACAATAACCTTACAAATCTCCAGTTGTAAGACTGAGCTTTTCTATGACAGATCTTTTCTGAAAATGTATGCTTTCCCCATGTTAGGAGGATCTCATTATTTTTGCAATTCTGTTTTGAGATAGGATTAGCTGTGAAATCCTTCTTCAAACATCAGCCTGACACAAGTTTCAGATAAATTTATCCAGACAGAGATGTGTTTTTGTGGAACAGCAACAACTGTGTGTGATCACAACCCCACCAGGGTCTGGTTATTCTTTCAATGACGTCCTGCTTCTTTATTGCTCCAGTTTCTTTATTTTAACACACATCCTGTCCTTTCTGCACAAAGTTACATTTCTACTTCCCATTGAACATGTCTGTCACTCTCACCTGCCTGGCTGCTGTTCTCATCCTTGTGCTCTGTCCATCTACTCTGCCCTGATCTTTCAGCTGCTGGGACACCCTTTATTCCATGTATTGTGGACTAGGACCAGGTTTGGAGACCATACAGACCTCCTCCAGCCCTTGCCTCTTGATTTATTAAAAAAATAAAAAAAAAATCCATAAAGATTTCCTTTCCCATTGTCACATACGGTCAATTCCTCTTTTCTGTCCCCATTTCCGCTATGGTATCTTAAGAAATCCGTTGAACAAAAAGCTTTTTTGGGTCTCATAACCCCTAGAACATTCCATCCAGACCTGAGTTAGTATTTTCAGAGGTCAAAACAAAAAGTAGCAGTGTACTTGAATGAGTATAACTTACTATTACAAAAATCCTTTCTTTGCAGAGCTACATCGAATGAAGATGTAATCTTCTTGTTTGTTTGTAAATGAGCTTTTTAGATAATTTTACAAAGGTGGCTGCTGATTCTGTATAAAGGATTATGCAGCTTGTCTTTGCTTTTTTGGGAAAGTCCTTCACTTAATTAGACTGATCTTCAGTAATTTAAGATACGGACAGCCAAAAAGCTGCCACATGTGCACCACAGTTGCTGTAAGCTCACACCTGAATTTACCTAATAAGAGAAGCATATCCATCTTAACTCCTAGTGTCACATTAGAAATTTCAGTGCACATCCTGAAAGGCCATTCAAATAATCTTGGACTCTTGGAGCCATAGGAATACAGCTGGACCAAGAGCCATAGTAATTTTTAAATGGAATTACATAGCAAGCTGGATATCTGCCACTGGTGCCTCATTGTTATGTGCCCTTAGTACTTTAGTACATGCTTTGAACAGATTTTGTCATGTGAGTGAAAGAGTAAAAAGCTCATTTGGAGACCTGAGGTGGTTTTGGTGTCAAATCTCTTTGCCCAGACCTTCCTTGGAGAAAAAAGATCTTTGATGCTTACTGGAAACTGCAGGTCCTCTGGCAACTCTTGTGGGTGGAACCTGTTAGAAAACTCATCTATTACAAAGGGAAGGTACAGTGGCCTCTGAGAGGTTTTGGAAATCACACTCATTTACCCAAACATCAGAAACAGCTTTGCCTGATTATTTGTAGTCACTCCAGGAGCTAAATTTTCTAGGCTTTAATTCTTTAATATATATATAAAAATAAAATTTAAAATTAAAAAAAAATAAAAAAATAAAAAAATAATAAAAAAAAGGCAAGCCTAAGTTCTGATGACAGCGATGTCTTGAATTCTAAAAGCAAAGTTCGAAGCAGTGAGATCAGTCCATCCTGTCAGGTACCTGGTTCTACTCTGTTTAGTAAGCCAAGTATGGAATTAATAGGAAAAAAAAAAAAAAGAAGAGATCTTATGAAGACCAGATTGTATGAGCACAATTCACCCAGCAGATCCCGGATTCTGCCAGAGCAAACTAAAATTCAATGTTGAATTTGCCACTGAAAAATAAAAGCCCCAGAGGAGAGAGATGGAAATCTGTCTTCAGTGTGTGTATGTGTTGTAAGTGATGAGTTGATCTGGGGCTTTTAAGTTATTTGCTCAGAGTGGGATTCTGTCTAAAAAAATTGGGAAAAGGAGACAATGAGACCAAAAAGCAGCGTATTCACGGCTGATGGAAGGAAGCATTTTCTCCGAGGGGGTGTGATTAGGTTACAGGTTTGGGGGGTGCAGGAAGCTGCTGAGGTGAGACTTTGGCTCTGCTCAGAGAAGGAATTCGTGTTTATGTGGCCAATTCCAAGTGCTGCAGACAGAACTAGGGAGTGAAAGGAGTAGAAAACCCAGAGCATTACTTCCTTCTGATTTGTGGAGCTCTTCTCAGACAGCTTTGATGCTGATTAGCACCAAAGGCACTCTGCGAGCAGCAGGATCTGTGTGGAACAATCTGTAGGGCAGACCTTACGGGGAAACCCCAAATACATGCGGAGCAGGTGGAGGCATCAAGTCCTCCTGAGTTTGCTATGAAGTACAGCAAGAAAGGAAGGAATAATGTCCATGCTAAAATTCCTGTTGGACTTAGAAGTTAATTTTGTTTCTGTATTTTACAGTCCTAAATAACTCTGTGTCTCAGTGACAGGACTTTTAGGAAACCATGACTTTTTCTTTCTTTTTTTTTTTTTTTTAAATCTTGCCTGAGTATTGCAGCCAGTAGCTTTCAATTAACTTCTTTTACTGCTCCCCCATCAGCTGCTGGCACCTAAGCAGAAGGATATTTAATTTTGCTGAAATGTGAATGACAATTTGGTAGGAATAAAAAGCCAAAGTGAAGCAAAGGCTTTTTAGCCCCTGGCACATCAGCAGCACTTTATTGATTCAAGGGGTGTCTGCATTGAGCTGTCAAAAGGGGACAATGAGGATTCTGAACTTTTTGACCCAACCAAGCACTGAGGGCAGTGTGCAGGGCTCTGGAGCAGGCAGGGAGCAGGTAGGCTGGCAGCCCCACTGCATGCAGGCAGCTTCTCGCTGTGCACACAGGCTCTGGGAGCTTTCTCAGTGAAAGGAATGCCTTGAAATTGCCTTCTGCAGATGGCATTAAAGGACTTAATCATAAGTGCTCTGCAGTCAGCAGAGAGACTCCTAGTGCTGTCAGCGTGCTCTGAACCAGCCCTGCCCTCGGTATCAAAAGCCAATTTTCGGTGATGTCATCCCTTACAACAGAAAATGTCAGTGGATTATATGGGGTGAGCTCAATCCAGCCTATGACTACCTTCAAAAAGGCTCTCATACTATGTCTTGAAACAAAAATCCCCACATGTGCAGGCATGCTCCTTGGACCTGAGCTATCCCTGTGGAAAGAAAAGTTTGAAAAATCTGCACAAGCTTTCGTTATTAAGAGAGTTTCTCATGGATGTTTGCAGCAGCCAAGAAACGGTGGAGAGGGAGGAAGAGAGAGAAGGGAGCAGAAGGCAAAGAAATAAAAGGACACTTGTGAAAACTGAATGGAAAAAAAGCATTACTCTTTTTCAAATCTCTCTCTTTTTAATCTATAGTAAAGCTTTTCTTAAAAAATACTAGTGCAGTGTTCAAGTATAAAAATACCTTACACAGCACGAAATTCTTTTATTTACAAGTGTATATGTAAATATCTCATTGCATTAAATATTATCTTCCTGTGCTATTCCTAACTGTTAGGAAAGGCAGGAGAGTAAATGATACTCTGGTCAGCTGAAAGCAGGTTTGGGATGGTTATGGGTGTTGAGAAGATGACTGCATTCATTTTGTAACTGCACTACTAACTAAAAAACTGCCCTTAAAAAACACCTGCAGATTCTGTAGGAGAAATGCCTTGCCTTTGTACTGAAAAGCCTTGTAGTAATCTCACTTTTACCTGAGAGGAATATGATTAATGAATTATAAAATTAATCACTATCATTGAGAATTCTTTTTCTTTTTTACAAGGCTACAAAAGTTGACAGCATTCCTGCATATGAACTTCAGAAATAACCTGTTTTAAGTTCCTAATTTCCACTCTATCACTCTTCCAGTTTTCTTTCATGTAGTAGAAAAATTATTAAATCTAATAGGAGTGGGCAAAACAATTCTTTTTATCATTCCCTCGATTTCTGTGGAATTTTACCAAGCACTGAATTCTTCTTGGAAAACCCCAAAACTTGATTAGGAGATATTATAATTAAATTAATAATAACAGTATGATGGTGCATGTAGAATACCTCTGATAATGTAAAAAAAACAAAGTCCCCTCATAGCTCTTTGGATGCAAAGAGACTCTAAAAATTGGTGTAAATGGAACTGTAGTGTAATCGAGAGTCCAAATCACAGTTTCTAATACCTCATGTCCCCCTTGAGCTCTCTGAGTAACTTTGTGAATTGCCTGGAAACTTTGGCTCAGCTGTACAAATAACAGGAAGAATCATCAGAATAAAAAGAATAACAGAGGGGGCTGTTAAGCCAGATTCTTGAGAAGAAGTGAAGTTTTATTTTTAGCTTTTTAGCAGTAAAGTTTTATTTCAGAAGCCTTTGAACAGGCCTGGCACACCGTTTGAAAGGGATGGCTCCCTGTGTTTTGAGAGCAGTGAATGAGGCAGGTAGTCAAGATCTATTCTTAGTAGGCACTCACTCAGAGACAAGAATGTGTTGGGTCTTTTTTACCAGATTCAAAACCTCTTCTTTTATCCCAAAACATTGGAAGTCAGTCTAAATTTGCGACATTTATTATGCTTTATTTTACTGCCAAAAGGTGCATCGTCCCTCTAAGCAAACAGAGAATTCAAGTGAAAATGTGAAATGAAGCTTTTGAAAAATCTTCAGAAATATTCATTGGCCACAGTGTAAATAGGCCTGTGATCGGTGTCACACTTTTTAAAATTCCCGTGGGTTTGTTGTTGAAACAGGTCTTGTTTTCCCCCGGGAAACCCCTAACACCTCCCCTGGCTTTAGGGAAGAGTCTCCAACCTCTGCCCCTGTTCAAGGCTGCCATCTCCCAGCCCCTGTGGGCAGGGCTGGGTGTCAGAACCTGCTGCAGGAGTTCTAAAGCCAGCACTGCATGGTTTCCCTCGCTCCAGACCGGTGCAGGGCTTTTCCTGAGCGCGGCAATTCAGGAATTCAGCATTCCTCCCACTGCGAATGGAAATCCTTCCACTGGCTGGAGGTACAGACACTTCAGGGAGACACTGAAATGAAGATGTGGTCCCTGACAGCAGCAGGCAGTCCTGCTGGCCTGGGACAAACCCTGCCTCTCTCCAGGAGCTGGGGGAGCCACACTCAGCCCCACTGTGGTGTGTAACACCCAGGAGGAGCAATTCCACATGGGGCGTTCTGATCCAATGCACTGCAGCTCGCAGCATCTTGTGCTTCCCTCATTTCAAACACCACCACCTGCAGGGGCAGGAGGAGCTGCCCTTCCCCATGGTCATGGTGAGGAGTTGCACTCTGCTCCTGCCTGCTGCTGGGGTGCAGCTCCCCTGGGCTCCTGTGGGCATGGTGAGGAGCTGGACTCTGCTCCTGCCTGCTGCTGGGGTGCAGCTCTCCCGGGCTCCTGTGGACGTGGCTGTCCAGTTTGTCTCCGTTTGCAGCAAGTAGAAATCTCAGCTGCTGCAGCAGTGCTGCTGATCTCTCAGCCAAGCTTCCAGTGTTCTCTGGAATCTGGGCCCTCCTCCATAACGTGGCTGTAAATTCATTTTTCTATCCAATGGACTGGCCAAGCAGGGCATTGTCCAGGGCTTGAACTCGGTCCCTGGCACAGCTCCCCGGGCTGGAAGAGGGATCACTGCATGCTGCTCCTCTCGAGCTCCCTCCCAGCTCCAGAGCATTTCCAGATGGATGGAGAGCTGCCACAGTGCAGCAGGGACACACTGAGGGTGGCAGGGGAGCCCTGGGCTCCTCCTGCCACCCCAAAACCCACCTCAGCCTTCAGCATTGACTATTCCAGCTTTTCAAGAAGGGCAGCCTTCGATGAGGTGTAATTTTGGGGAGGTGGCATTGTTTGATTCATGATTGATTCTGTGTGAAATCAAACAGACCAGACCTGCCCTCCAGAGCTGGGCCAGCAGCTCTCTAGAACTTTCTGGTGCTCTGGCATTGCTAACAAGAGACTGTGCTGTGCTGCCTTCTCTGCCTGCTGTGATGAACTCGAGGAGTGAGTGATACAAACGTGAAGGCTCAGGAAAAGCTGGGTGAGCTGTTTGGAATGTGCAGATGCAGTGGGTAAATGCCAGTCTGCCCTCAGCTCCTCCCTGTTGTGCTCGGACACATCCATGGTCCCAGGCATCCCCAGGATCCACCCAGAGTGCGTGAACACCAGGCTTCCTGAAATACAACCAGTCTAACCAGATAATATTTATAGAACAGCAGGCCTTAGCAGGGTTCTTGCTGATTTTTTTCTGGGAACCAGCTGAATCACACTTAATTCATGAGTTCTAGCTTCTCTACAAAGTAAATTTCCTGTTCTTTATTTCTTTAACGGAACAAAATGGGATAGATTCTCAATTTCTGGGACTCATTTCATCTCCACTCACTTTAGTGGAGTTTGACTGGCTTGCCCCAGCTGAAAACCTGGCTCGCTGATCTCTGACTTTTATATATTTTGCTGAATTTCCTCTTTCCACTTCTACACTTTTTCCTTCTAGACATATTTTCCAGCACTTTGCATCCTTCTCTCTTTTGGTTTATTAAAACAACCTTCATCATTTTCTTGTTTTCCCTTCCAGTCTCTCCCCACAGCTCTTAATTTTTCCCTCCCTCCCATTGCCTGTGGAGGGAACCCAAAATATCTTTGGTGCACAGAAAAACATCAAGAGAGAGTTTGGTGCAAGAGGGGCTTTATCAAAAGTGGCTTTATGAATCACATTTTATGTGCAGGTGACATCATTGCAGAAGAAAACTTGTTTTTATACTTATATCCAGAATCATAAAATCTTCCGTTTATGCCAGTATTTTCTGATATTCCTGTTTTCTTTTTTATCTTTAATAACAACAGCTTTTTCCCCCTGTAGTTCTTCAGAATAGAAGTTGATGATGGTGTCCACAGAGTGTATTTTTCCTGAAGTTAATACAGCTAATGAGAAATATGTCAGAGAGGAGATAGTTCCATTCCTGAAAACCATGATGTTCAAAAAACAACCAGAAGGGGAAACTTGGAAATATCAGCAGAAAAAATGACTTGCTGTGTCATTCAGGGGCAGTGGACAAGCTGATCTGGGGAATATCCTTAACCAATACATCCAATATATTGTTTTCCTTCTTGAAATTCCCTTTAAATCAGATTCAATAATATGACATGGATGAAGTTAAGAAAGCACAAGGCAGGTGCAAAGAACAGACAGAAAGACACTCTCTCACTCTGCAAAGGCAAAGCCTTCATCTGAACCCAAAAAAAATCCCCAAGTACACATTAAAATTTTTTGCTGGAGAAATACCATTAAAATGAGCAAACTAGTTGCACAAATGAGGCCACCCCATGGTGCTGGGCAGCAACAGACAGAAGAATAAAATTGGGAGGGAGATGATGAGTGAGGATTTTGACCTTTAAAAAGCCATCATATTTCACCTACTAATTCCAGTGAAGATATTGTATGTTTTCTCCCTAAAACTTGTTGAAGGCAACAAGATGTTAAAGTCCACCAAACACTGTTTTAACTTTGTCTTTGCTTGCAATTCTTGTCTTTTGCCTCATTCCTAATTTCTTAGAAACTATGGAGCTCAGAGTGACTTTTCTCCAGTGATGTTTTTGCTCCAATGGAATAAAACACTACTATCATTTTTGCCCCAGTCTGACAGTAAATTAATTCCATGTGTGTTCCCCCTGAGTCAGCTGTTCCCTGGTCAGGGAAGTTAGGGCTCAGGAGAGCTGCCCTGGTGTCATGGCTCATCCCGAGGCTTGGTTTTCCCCGTGCTGTGGAATATCTTCTCATCTGGAGCTGACATTACACTCATCACCCCTCAGCATCACATGCCAACAACTCTGAGTGCCCTTGGAAACCTGTAGAAAAGGAAATTCTAACATTAGCCATAAAGGCAGTCTTTTGCCTTTTTTTTTTTCCCCTTGTGGTATTCCTCAGAAGCTTGAAGGGAGAAGAGAACAGGATGGCAGAGAGGTTTTTATCCTCTATTCCCACTGCAGTTCCCTCTTGCAATATCCAGGGCTCTGTCTATCACCAGATCTGGACTTAAGATATGATTTGCTCACAGATCAGGCTGGCACAAGTTTCTGGCTGTTATTTTGCTCTCAGTCTCGATCTTTTTGCCTCATTGTTTTTTATCTGGGGACTCTCCCCTCTTTCTCTGTGCCAGGGATGTGTTTGTCTGCCGGTATCAGCTGCACTTCTCTCAGCTCTCTTCTTCCTTGAGATTGCAGAGGTCTGGAGCAGCCATGGCTTTTCATCTCTCCTGTTTCCATCTGGGGCACATGGTTTAATCCCCTCTGTACTCAGAAGTGCTGTAGTCTCGATTTCATCTGTGAGTTCAACACACTGCTGTCCGGGTGAGACTGAACGGGCTGTGCTCCCCAGGAGGACAGGCTGCATGATGGAGCTGTCCCTCCTGGCCCCAGCTTTATGAAGCCTGCCTAACTGATATTATGTCATAAATCAGCAGCAGCAAATTAAATGGGAGCCCACAGACTCTCCTACACACACACCTGCTGACCATAAAAACCGGGGAGGAGGGGCGGAGGGCTGGAGGGACACAGCAGTTGCCAGCTCAGACCCAGCCCTGGGTGACTGAAGGTTTTTACTGACTGGAGGATTTGTAGCAGCCTTTGTGAAATGAGTTTGGTGGCCTCTGTCCATTCCCCAGTGAGCATAAAAAACTCAACACCCTTTTAATGGCTCCCATAAACTGGCATAGGCTGTCCTTTTTAGAAGTTGTGTTCATATCAGTGTCTGGGTACATTGTCTAAATAATGATTTTCCTTGTGTTGTTGACTGGTTTGGGGGGGGGGGGGGGGGAAGGGTGTTTGTTTTTAAGTAACAGCTTCCCAAAAGCCACCAGTTCTCACTGAACTGACCTGAGCTGCACTGCCAAGCAGAGAACACAGTAAACACAGACCCTCCAAAAACCTTGTCATGTTAAGTTCTGCTTCTTAATTTCTTTTGTGCACCATGAAAACAGCTTCGTGGGCTGAAAATATTAAATAAATAAATAAATTGAGCAAACCTACAGCAAGTATTTTCCTTTGCAGATTGACTTGAACATTTTGAAGCCCCACAGTCACTTTTCCACCAAGAAAAAAGGACAGCTGGGCTCATGTTTCTGCCCTGGGGTAGAAACAGATAGTCCAATTTCTTTAAGAGTCTGAAGTAACAGTGTAAAACCAGACAGTCCTACACTGTCCAGTTAACACTACAGGACACGTGCAGTCACCAGGACAATTCATCCATCCCAGGCTGTTTGCTGGGGCCCAAGAGACCCTAACTTTTGTCATACCCAGCAAGACATCACAGGGTCCATGGGAATGCTGGCAGACCTCCAGCCTGTTCCCTGGATATTCCAAGCATCCCTAAGGAAAAAAAGAAAAAGGCTGCCAAAATAAACTGTTCTGAAGGTGAGGAGCTGTTTTGGCAGGTCAGAAGAAGTGGAAGCACTGAGCACAGCCCTAGGAGCAGTCAGACATGGGCAAGGGTCTGGGTACAGCTGGGGACAGGGGGGAAGGAGTCTCTGAAGGGCCTTCACACACACAGAGAATGCACTGAGTTGGACAGACCCACAAGGATCATCAGTCCAAGCCCAGCCCTGCACAGACCCCCAACAATGCCAGCCTGTGCACCCTGAGGGCATTGTCCAAACGCTCCTGGAGCTGTGGCAGCCTCGGGGCCGTGCCCATTCCCTGGGGAGCCTGGGCAGTGCCCACAGCCTCTGGGGAAGAGCCTTTCCCTGCTCTCCAGCCTGCCCTGCCCTGGCACAGCTCCAGCCGTCCCCAGGCCCTGTCCCTGTCCCAGAGAGCAGAGCTCAGGGCCTGCCCCTCCTCTTCCCTCCCCAGGCACTTCCTCAGCAGGCACTCCATTCTCCAGGAACAGAAGTGGTTTCATCCACGCATCAAAAACTCCCTCTGCACAGAAAGACTTTGGGGGCATTTGAGTAAAATCAGATCACAGGGTGAGCCCTTTCCCCCACCGGCAGCGTTCCCTGGCCTCGCAGCATTCATTCCCGGGCCGTGAGGGGAGCAGGGCCTGCGCAGGAGAATCTCAGCCCTGGCAGGCTCAGCTGGGCACGTTTGTCCCTCAGATGTCCCCATGGTGTGGCAGTGGCCCTGGGCAGGGGCAGAGGGAAGGGTGGCACTGCCAGTGCTCCCCAAGGAGGGGAGAGGGCGATGGCGCCATGAATCCTTCCCACTGCAAGCCATCTGTGGTAGGGGATGGCTTTATGGGCGATGCCCAGACAGGCCTACCTGAAACAGAGGCTAGACAGAGTTAAGGGAATAAAAAGCAGTTCTATTTAGGCCCTGAAGGGTCTTCAGGTACATTTAGGGCAGTCACAGCCATCCAGGGGCTGCACCCAAAATGGACAGTGGGTCACAGGTTTTTCATACTTTATAAGTTTTGTCCTTTTGCATATCAGGGATTAATCCTCCAATTACAGCTTCAGGTAATGAAGTTTGCTCCTCCCCAATTCACTGTTACTTACATATCTCAGGGCCCGAGACAGTGACGTGTCTTTGAGTTCGGGGCTTAGAGAGGAATTGTTTTGTCTAAAAATGAGAGAACAGCAGCTCAGTACCTGTATGGAGTCCAGAGTTATACACTAAAAATTACAGGGTTACAGATACATGAAAAATACAGAAGCTGAAATCCTAAGGCATCATGGGCACAGGTGCCATGGTGGTGCCCAGCCTGTCCCCACACCACACCTGCTGCAGGACCCCCACAGCTCCCTCATGGATATGCAAACACGAATCTCATTGACCAAGAGCTGAACTCTAGTAAAAATCACTTTATGGCCTTCTTTGTGATCATTGTGATGAATCCAGATTTCTTCTGGCTTTTTTTTCCACTCAGGCGAATATGTCCCCAACAGCAAAGCAATCGCTTCTCCCCTCCTGAAATGCAGCTCTTGGCTCCTGCAGTGTGAAAAGCCACATTGCAGAAGAACATTAAGTGGTGGCCGCCTGTCCCCCTGTGAGTTTAACAAGCCTGCATTTGAGAAAAGCATGCTGTGGTAAGAGGCACTGAAGACGTGCTTTGGAAAGAGCTCATGGGGTCTGAACATAAATTCAAGACAGGGAGAAACAATTTCAAAATTACAATTTCTAGTACCCCTGAATATCTACTTTTACCCCAATACTTATGTCAAGCCTCATTTAAACTAGGAAACATACCTGGAATAAATTTTCTTTTCTTTTCCTTCTTTTTTTTTAAAGAAAGTGAATCATAAGCAAAAAAATATTTTTGTACACTGGTTTCTCAAAACAACATGAGTGATTTGCAAACCCTAGTCACCTATTACTTCACCCCTCTAATTACAACCAAATGAACTCTGCCAGCCTTTCTTCCTTTCAGAATTAAATCGTTAATGAAATTAGGAGAAATGTTAACTACTGTTACCAGCAAGATGGCTTTGTTGTTATACTTGTCTTTCCCCATCAAAACACGTTTTACAAAGACACCAAAGTTCCCACAGTTTTTTGATGGGTGTTTTGTCTCCCCACAACACTGCTGATCTGCAAGTTATATTTCTTGCTCACGGTCCAGACTGGGTGGAAAGCAGGCTGTGCTTGCTGCAGCCATGGATAAACAGGCAGGCACACACTTGTAAAGCCACCACGACAAGTCAATGCACAAACAACCCTCAGGCTTGCACCTCCCAGCTCCAAAACAACCAGTACTTGCTTATTTTTGCTGTTCACATGCAGATGATTCCTCAGCAGTCAGAATCCTTTTTTCATACATACCCTCTTCTCTCAATTCTTTTTCGACTTAAAAAATTGCTCTTTGTAATACAGCAGGAGCCATTCCTCTGCCAGAGCAGAGATGCTCCATTTGTTCTGTCCTTTTGACCAGAGGGGAGTTTCTGAGCCTTTGAAGTGAGAACTGGCTGCCTGTGAAAGGTTAACAGTCTGAAAACTAAATGCACCTCCTTATCCATCTCCAGCGTTGGCAATTGGGCTTGATGACCTTAAAAACCTCTTCCAACCTTGACACTGAGCCTTGTGCCAGTGGAGGGAGGAATTGGTGCACCATCTCCCTGTGCTGTGGGAGACTCACATTCAAGTTCTTGCCTTAAGAAAGATGTGATTTCATTTACAAACGTGGGAGCTTTCAGCATATTGGTTGTTATCATTAAACAAAAAATTATTAAAGGTCTTAACCATGGAAATAATTCAAAGTGAGTGTAACTGACTTGACAGGAAAGTTTTGCATAAGAGCACAGATTTTGTCAGCTCTGAAAAGTCCAGTTGCTCAGAGATCAGCCATATCAATTGTCTCTTCACATCATTTAATTTGTAATTCCCATTTAATTTGTAATTCCTTCCCACAAAGGAGTCTCAATGCCAATTCAGAAGTCAGGCTATCACTCTGGACAATGAATTCATGAAGGCAGTGCATGTGTAGGGTAAATGTGTAAAATGCCTTGAACACCACAGGGGATCAGTGAAGTGCACACAGTCACAGCTCAGGTGGAACCTGGAAATGTGGTTGCAGCATCTGTGCTGAATTTAGCTAAATTTGTGACCTTGTTCCAGACCCAGTGCCTGTTCCTCTCGCACACCTTTGCAGTTAGTGCTCCCTGGATTTCCCACTCAGCTTGATGTGTCTGTACCTGTGGTTGTAGCCCTGATTGCAGTGGTGCCTCCTGCCCTGAGGGGTTCACAGCCTCTCACAAAGGCGTGGGGTGACCAAGACCCAAAATACAAGGTCAGAAAAGAGAAAAAAATAATTTTGATAGTGTGTGACAGTCCCTTCCCTGTGGTGCTGCTGAGTGCAATGTGGGACAAATCTCTGCTGACTCTTTCCTCACCTTCCCTTCTGTGTGGTGACAGCAGAAGTTCCTCCCCTCAGAGCAACCACCACCCTGGATTTTTAAGTTATGGAAAGACCACCCCAGAACTGCCTGGATTTCAAAATTGTTCTGATGGATGAACTCTCTGTGCCACAGGGTGACCCAGGGGTGCAGGACCTCAGGGAGAATGAGGAGAATTTGGCTGCAATATACGTTGCAGGGAGGCTGGCAGAAAACTTGCTCTGGTGTTTTAGCATTTCCTAAGCATTCATTTGCCCAAAATATTCCTGAATTGTGTAATACCTTCCACACTCAATGGCTTTTTCTAGGCTATCATAATTAGTGCACTGGGTTGCCAGTTTGCCATGTAGCAATTAACTGTAATGAGGTAACGAGGGACAGATTGGATTTGTATGGATCTGGGTGCCAGAGCCCAGCAGCATCTCTGGGTGACCTGTCTGGGTGACTTTTTGCCCTGACCAGAGCACAGCAGGACACAGCAAACAAAGGCAAGGGCAGCTCTGCCATCCTGCATCACCCCACGGCTTCTGCTGGCTGGAATTATCAGGAAATCATGGCAGTGATTCCCAGCAAAAGTGAGGGGGAAACGATTTTGAAAGTATCAAGAAAGAGCAGTTCAATATTTTCAAAAATGTGTTGCTTATGGAAAGCTGAAATGTTGTTTCAGCCATCCTGAAATTAAACTTTATTTTACTCCAAGGTGACCTTTAAAAAAAAAAATCAAGCCATATTTCATTAAAAACAAGGGAAGGAGAGCTTTAAAGGGATAAACTTCCAAAAGTAGAATGATACTTTTCAAGTAAACCGAAAATTTCACAGTTCCTCTATTTCTTTATAAAATCCATCAAATCTCAATACCTTGCAGACTGCACTCCCACCTTGGGTCTCTCCCTGTGGTACATCTTTGGATTTTGCCAGGGTATTTTTCAGGCCCTTGCTCTCCTCTCCTGCACCACTTCCCTCGGGAATCCTGCCCTCTGCTCCCCACCCTCCCAGCCCTGCCCTGACGTTCAGTTTGCTCCATGATGTATTTAAAAGCAGAGCAAGCTGCCAGTTTGCTGCAGCTCTGAGCTGGAGCCCTTTGAAGGGACCCACAGTGACTGAATCGCCTCCCCAGGGATGCTGCAACTCAGCAGACTTTGCTGCTCAGCTGCCACAAGGTTCAACTGAGGCTGCCCGGGGGGAAAAAAGAAAGTAAAGAAAGAAAAAAAAAAAAAAAAAGAGAAAGGAAAAGAAAGGGGGGGGGGGGGGGAAAAAAAAAAAAAAAAAAAAAAAAGATGAAAACTGAAGCTGGGTAAAAGCAGACTGGAAACACTTCAGACAGTTCCTGGAAAGTAAACAAAGAAAAAAGGAGGGAAGAGAAAGAGGATGTAGGGAGAGGGTCGCTGTTGGAAGGCACCCAGGGGCTCTCGAGTGGCCCTGGTGGGCGTGTGCAGATCACACCATGGGCTGATACCCTGGCATCCAGGAAAGGGAACTTTCCAGCTGCTTCCACTGACAGACAGACACGGGGGGCTCAGCTGGTGGATAAAGCTCATTTTTCAGAGGGCAGCAGAGTGTTGGGCTGCAAAGCCTCTGCGGTGTTCCAGCTGTGGTGTCTGAGAGGAGCTCTGTCCATGGAGGAGAGGGGAGCCATGGGAAATGCTCTGCTCTGCTCTGCTCTGCTCTGCTCTGCTCTGCTC
Source organism: Acanthiza pusilla (assembly GCA_036630365.1). Lineage (NCBI taxonomy): Eukaryota > Metazoa > Chordata > Aves > Passeriformes > Acanthizidae > Acanthiza > Acanthiza pusilla. Next base: position 4,230,510 of record JAXCHO010000070.1, on the reverse strand, counting down.
TGCTCTGCTCGCTGAGGACAGGAGACAGCAGAGGGGCAGCCCCAAGAGCCCAGGGGATGTGCTGGAGATCTCCAGCAAAGCCTGCACGCCCTGGTGGGTGGAGGAGCTGCCCATGGGTGCTGCACATCTGCTGCTCATGCTCGTGGACCTAAAGGGCTCTTGGGCCAGGTTACTCCTCACTGTGATGCTATTTTCATTTTAAATATCACCAAAGACTGCCTTGGAAGCAAAAAGTATCCCTCAAGAACCATTCATAAAAATCCATGAGTATGGATCATGACAGTAATGTTTCAGCTGCAAGCTGAAATTTCCCAGATAAACCAGTCTCTAAAAATAACGCTTCTTCCCACAGTATTCTGCAGCTTCACAGGAACTGCTCTTTAGAGTTATCTCTGCCTAGCTACCTCCATCAGGACAGGAGCTTCGTGTTTAGAAACAGCAATATGCAGTAGCAATGAATGCATTCTTTCTGGGTCACTGCTTGTCTGTGTGAATGTGGCCTATGCAGAGAGAGAAATCTAAAATAAAATTTAAAAAATAAGAAAAAAAAAAACACTTTTTTTTTCCTTTTGATTCAGGAGCTTCTCTGTGGCAGGAGGAACTCCAGCCTTAGCTCCTGGGAAACCTTCATATCTAGAGGTTACAGATTTCTCATTATTGGTGGGCAAAAAGGAGAGGAAGGCAGCCTGCACCTCAGAAAGTCATTCCCTCATGGCTGTGGCAGGGAACGTGCTCCAGAACCCCAGGGAGGGCTGTTGGTGCTAGGATGGCAGTGAGAAGTGCCTCAGAGGGGTGAAAGGAGGCAATGAGAAGTCAGGACACTGTGAGTCCTGTGCCCTGTGTCACAAACTGATGACAGCTCTGTCCTGTCCTGAACTGCTCTTTTGGTGCTGCTTGGCTTCCTTCACAGAGACTGTGAGCAGTGGCAGGGCAAGAGGAAACAGCCTCCAGCTGCACCAGGAGGGGGTCAGGTTGGACACCATTCAGGAGGAATTTCTTCACTGAAAGGGTGGTCAGGCCTTGGCAGGGGCTGCCCAGGGAGGTGGTGGAGTCCCCATCCCCAGAGGTGTCCAAGGAATGACCAGACTCAGTGCTGCTGGTGGAGGTGACAAGGTGGTGTTCAGTCAAAGCTTGGACCTGATGGTCTCAGAGGTCCTTTCCAACCTCCATGATCCTGTGATTCTGTGGTTATAGCTCTTGGTGAAAAGTTTCTCTCCATCGTCCATATAAGCTCCCTTTAATTATTGAGAGGCCACAATTAGGTCACCCCAAAGCCTTCCCTTCTCCAGGCTGATCGATCCCAATTCTCCCAGCTTTTTCCTCCCAGCAGAGCTGCTCCATCCCTCTGATCATCTCCATGATCCTCCTCTGGACTGGCTCCAGCAGCTCCAGGTCCTTCCTGTGCTGGGCCCCAGGGCTGGAGGAGCTCTGCAGGTGGGACACACCTGAGCGGGGCAGAGGGGCACAATCCCAATCCCTTTCCTGCTGCCCTTGCTGCTTTGGATGCATCCTGGGATTTCTGGGCTGCAAACACACTTTGCTGCCTCATATCCAGCTTTACACACACCAATAGTCCCAAATCCTTCTCTAGAGAGCTGATGTCAAGCAATCCATCCCAGCAGGTTTGCAATTGCATTCCAGGCACAGGATCCTCCTCCTTTCCTCCCTCCTTTGGCAGACATTTCTATTTGGCACTCTTAAGGGGCACAGTAAGTGGGGAGCAACTTATTCCTTGGGAATTGTGGGTTTGGAGTGCCAAGAGGAGAATTCCCCATGGAAATTTATCTCAGAGCCCAGTTACTTTGGAGAATTTGCTCCCAAATATCCTCCGATTCAAAAGTTTAAAGAATATGTGCAGGTTTTGGAAATAAGGCTTTGGGGGTTTTTATGGCACTGTTAACTTCCAGCTTTCCATATCATCAACTGCAGAATGGAAAAGAGACACGTTCAGTGCTATAAATCAAAACTGAGAAAAACCTTCTGTTTATTGAAAAAGTAAGGATGCCTGCCAAAGGGGCTTTCTCTCTTGAGAATACTGACAGGCTCAGAGTACATCTGTGTGTTATCCTCACTGGATCTGACAAGGGAAAATAGCCATGGAACATAAATACCTTTGCTTTTGTCATATTGCATCAAGCTCTGAGAGATCTTTGGACCATTCACATATTTAAGAATAGAGGCTGGCAAACTCAAGGCTCAGTGTTTCTTCCAGCCTGAAGACAAGCTGGGCTTTCTACAACTGCAGAGTGAGGATCCTTCTTGGCTGGAGCTTTAGTTGCAAGCACGAAAATAGGAAAAATAGGGAAAATAGGGAAAATAGGACATCCTGCTCTAAGGCTGCTAGAAGCACAGGCAGAGCAGGGTGGACTAAGGTAAGAATACTCTGAGTTTGAAAGCCAGTTTGGCCCTTGGTTTGAACACCACTGTTCCAGAAACAAATCTATTCCAGATTGTGCAGGGAATGTTTTCTACACTTTCTTAAGTGAGGAAGAGACATTTCTGCCTGTGACAGGGAGAGAGTTACTTCCATACACCAGCATTCCCTGCTGGCTAGAAGGAAAACAGCAATGGAGTGAAAGGAGCTTCCAAGAAACAGACATCTGTAAATCCTGTAAGCAAGGCAGGTATCAAAAACGAATGGATATAAAAACAATCTCGCTGCACATAAGAGAAGTTAAAAATAAATTCTCTTGGTGTTGTGATTTACTTGCCCAGCCTGGGTTCAAGTTGTGCTCAAGGCCCAGCAGCCAATTTGGACGCAGAACTTGAGTGTCCAAAGCTCCCGAGTGGTTTGAGTTGGGATTTGTACCACTGGCCAAGCTCACATCTCGGTTTTGGCTTTGCTCCTTCCTCACCAGTCTTCCAAATTTTCAAATACAGAATATGGATTTGAGCACATTCCTTTCTAGAGTTTCTGATTTCCCTCTGAATCAGGGTTCAATGGGTGTAGCTCCATCAACTTCTAGCTAATTTTGTTGGCATCCAAGAATGGACTCTTGGTTTTTGGACTCATGTCCTTGCTTCTAAGCAAGATGCAGTAGGACTCTGATGTGTATACAGGTGGGAATATAAACTTATTTACTGTAATAGATATAGGCTAATATTTAGCATTTAAAGAAGAGAATCATGTCCACAAAACAGGAACTTCCAGGCTGAATAGATGACCTCAAGAAGCCCAAGCTGAGCATCTGTCCTGTCCCATTCATTTCATCCCATGAACATCTTACCTGAAAAAGGCTTCAGGAGGCAGTCCTAATTCTGAAATTACACTAAAATCTTCTAAAAACACACATCACCTCTAACACTTTATCCATTCACTGAGCCTTTGGCAGGGTTTTTGCACCTTCATTCCTCTCTGACTGGGTGTTCTGTGAAACACATTAAAGCTCAAAGCCTTCTCAAGAGTCTTACTTTCATTTAATAATATTTTTTTAATAGCCAAGTGAAGGAGCATTTAAACATTTTGATAAATTATAAAATAACAGGCTGGGAAAAGGATTCTGGGTATTGTATTTGGGTTACCTTAACATCTGTTCAGTATTACAGAATTTTTACATCCCCAAAGAAGTCTTGTTAGGGTTGGAGGCAAAGAAGTATTTCTGAGTAGTTCCCTTTTTTTATTATTATTTTACTGCATATGGTATCCTCCAGGTGCACAGGTCTGAAGGTCCCTTTTTTGGAAAAAGTAAGCAGCAAACCCAAGAAATGATGCCAGTCCTTGTGTATGTTTCACAGGACGTTTCCAAATAGTGTCATGGCCATTGGGAAGCAACAAAGGTTGAGACTGTTTTCAGTTTGTTCAGTGTTGTGTTATTCATTTTTCTAGATGTTGAGTAAATTTGCTCTGAAGAAATTGCTCCTTTGCTGCCTCAGCTGTATCTTCATTATTTCCTATCCAGGTCAATGTGCAAACATCAGCAGACAGAATTTCTCTTTGTTTGGCAGCTTTTGCACCACGCACACAAGTTCACAAATAAACATAGGTGTTATTTATTGTTCTACCCAAACCCATATGTCTGTTTGTGTGTGTGTGCCCATTTGGTTTGTACGGAGGTGGTACATAAAATTTTAAAACATTATTCCCACCGAAAAGAAGTGGATTTCATAGAACCACAGAATATCCTGAGCTGAAGGGACCCACTAGGACCATCAAAATCCAGCCTAACAGTTGATAAGCTTTGGTTCAGTTAATGCTTGAGGTGTGTCATCCACTGCATTTTCATTAAGGCAATCTCCTCTAACCCTCAATTGTCCTCTCCAAAAAGCAAAATTTCAATATTTTGAAGGCATTTTATAGCACTTATGTTCTAGTTCTGACTGTCTCATGCAATTTAAGTGCAGGTTTGATTCAGAAAGGCCAAGTCATACCTGTGTTTGGAGAACAAAACCAGATCTCTTCAGGATTAAATTATTTTACTTTCTGTACAGGATATTGATTGTAGAGGGTCACCAAATTTTTTCTTTTTCTTTTTACTCAGTACAGTGATAGGATGTGAGATACAAAATTCTGGCAGGATCTGAGTACCTGGGACCTTGGTCTCCCAATGAAAGGACTTTTCTTCAGTGCAACACAAAAGCAGACTAAGGGAAAAAAGGACTAAGCAGGAGGAGGAGGATGGTTTTTGGAATCTGAGATATCTTCTGTTGAATGAAAACTTCTGTCAATTTATACCTGTCGTCAGATTCTTCTCTCTGGTGATGGAGTCAGACAAGAGACTCCCCCATAGGAAGATGGTCTCAGTCAGAGTCCCTCTTGCAGCTGATCCCTTGAGGATTTCTCACACAGAACTGAGAGGTGACACTGTGACAGAAGAGACAATCACCAGTCATCTCATTTGGGAAGTGCAGTTTATGGACCTTAAATTACACAAGGTTCACAAACCTGAAAGCATCTTCTCTTCCAGCCTTTCTTACACAACTCCCTTTGGTTACTCACTCTTCCTAGAGAGGTGACAAAATACAAGTAATTTTCCTGGTGTTTGGGCTCATGAAATAAAACAAAAAGCAACTGAGATGGCAAGCAAGCATCTCCTTCCAGCTGCAAAGTGTTCCAGGCCAAAGGGATGACAATTTTCATGGCTCCTGTTCCCATAAACCACAGCCTGTTCCCACAGGGAGCTCTGCTGCTCTGCTGAGAGATTTCCACAGAGCTGCAGAGCAAGAAAGTGATGAAGAGTTAGGGGAATGCAGAATTTAACACCCTGCATTTAAAGGAAGATTCAGGGTATCCCATTGCAGTTTTCCCCCCACTAAGTAGCTTCTGGTGCCTCTGGGCTGCTGCAGAGGAGTCACGCAGTGGATGCCAATGTGTATTTTCATTTTCAGATCTGTGTATTCATTTTCAGCTGCCTGCTAGCAAGAATCAGAACTTCTAACAGAAACCTTCTCAAGGGGTGCCCACATGTTCTGTATTTTCCTCATAGTGCCGTCAGTGGGTGAAGGAAGCAAGCTGGCACCAGAGAGCTCAGCTGATGTCATGGCTGCACACAGGGCAAGTGAGGCCTGGAGAATAAAGACCCCTTCTCCTGGAAAAGGCATTGCCAAGGCTCTGCCTTCTGTCATGAGCTGGTTTCTGCATCTTGTGTGCAAATGCAGAAAAGATGATCCCCGTCCCACACACTTGACAGCTTGGCCGTCATCTTCAGCCTATTTAACACCATAGAGGAGAAAATCCACTGTGTGGTGGTCGGGGCTCAAGAAACGCAATTTTTTTTTTTTTTTTTAATGTCATTTAATGGACTCTGAAACCAAGAATTTGTTCTTTGAAGCATCCTGATGAGCCAGGGGGGATTAATGGCAGTCGCTGTGGGTGTGGATCTGCTGTGGACTCGCACACCCCCAGGCTCCAACCCCCACCCATTCCCACAAACCTGGGCACTGTTTGCATGTTTAGCTGCAGAATTTTGGGCATTTGGGCATTCTGCAGGTTTTTCAAGCTGCAGCTGCATTTGGGTCAGATTAGCAGAGGCAGCGAAGGAGCCATGTCACTGTCAGCCCCAAGCCTGCTGTTCTCACAGTTCCTTGGAGCCATCCAACATAAAATCCTCTTCCCAGGAAGCCAAGAGTTACCCTGGGAGGGACAGCTCGGGGCAAGAGACAGATGGATTGTAGAGCTGGGGCTGAGGAGTTCAAAGTGCTAGCGAGTGAATGCAGGGAGTAGCGATTGCTTGTTAATCCCTCATTTTCTTGGGCATTAAATTCACTTCCAAGCCCATCAGTAAGCTCTATTCACATTGCAAAATGAGTCATCTACTAAATGACTAAAATTTCCAGTCATCCTGCGGAATTATTGTTTCAGCCAGTGACTTCGTAAAATTACTGTTTAATTAACTTCTCAAAATTTGGCATTATTTGTCTACACATGCAATTCTACAGCACCATGCAATCACTTACACGTGACACTATTTTGTAAAATTCTTTAAATTGTCAGTCATTCCACAAAATAGTTGCGTATCTCATAACTGTGACATTTATTGTGGGGCCTTTAAGGCCATTAGGGAGGATTGTTACAGTTATTGTGGACACATCAACAGATATTTCAGAGTATTCTAGTTACTGGAAATGAAACCTTTTCTCTCAACTCTTATCCAGAAGCACAAGCAATGCTTCCTTTTCAGTTTTAGGTGCACAGCAGCTTCTCAAGCTGCTCTGCCACACAGAACACACCAGTCAGTCACAAAGGCCTGAACCATTTCATAGTTGATGCCATCATATGGTGATGCCTTTATTTCTGTGTATATCCATATGTGTGCATACACAGGGCTTTCACAGCCACCCAGACGACAAGTCTGAGCAGAAATCTGCTCTGGCCACATACTCAGCAAGTTTCCCTTGCAGTCAACTAACAAAGTGAAGTAATTTGGTATCTGAGGTATGTAATTCAGCTGGTAACGTTTTCATCGAAACTACACTGTGGTGTTTGTGCTTCTCTAATTCATCAGAGTGTTGGAGGAAGGAGAGAAGGAGGAATTACCTTATACCTACTGAGCAACCATAATTATTAGGAGTTTGGTGCTTCTGCTCTGCATAAGTTTTCAGCATGAAGTTGTGAGTTGCAGTGGGGTTTTTGTCTGTAAAAAAGGAAAAGCTGTGGGTCTGATAAAAGGAGAATCCTGATCTTTAAAGAGCAAAGGCACATTGGACACGGCTTTGTAGTGGGAGAGAGTGTACCCAAATTACCTTTGCAAATGCAGACTTGGGTAAAAGGCACAAAGTGCACCCTTTTGCTTTGACTCCTACAGGCTTCTGGACCCTTTCCATCAGTTTCAGTGGGATTTAGTCAGAACCTTCTGTGAAAACATGTGCATTAGCATGCAGGTTGTGCAGACATTTCCATGTGACGATGTGCTGCAGGTGTGGAACTCTGTCGGCTGTGCTTATTTCAGCAGACAGTCCCAGAAGCTGCCACACAAATGCCTACAGGACTGGGGCTCTTGTGATGCTCAGCAGTAATTATTTACTTTTACTTGTGCTTTTTAGTTGCTATTTTTGATGAACTGCTTTCAAAAAATTAAAATTAAAAAAAAAAAGGTTATGCATTGAATTTTCTTTCAGTTTGGAAGTCAGTTGGCAAGTTGCCCTTCCTTTGGTTTTTTTCAACACTATGTAGGCATGAAAACAGGACTGTCCCCAAAGATACAAGTATTCAGCAAAAACATCATAAAGGAAATGCATCTTTCAGCAGTTGTCAGCAGATACATTAGGCTTTCTGTGGCAACAGAGGGATCATCTATCCCCATCAGCTGAAATTCCATTGTCTTATCCTTTTCCTTCTTTTGCCAAGATTCCCATTGAAAAGATTGGAAAATTTTCATTTAACTTTCCTGAGCTCTGTATCTGTCAGTGCTGTCCCCCTGTGACTATGAGGACATTTTGAAGTCTGCCAGAGAGACATAGTGCAGGTTGAAATGAGAAAAATGCCATATGTTATTTGGGTAGAGCAGTTTATTGTCATACAATAGTTAAAAAGAGTTATGATGGGGTTTTCCCCTGACGTTATTTAAAGAAGAAACAGCATTTGTTAGAGACAAGCCTTTGCCAACATATACTTTCTCAACCATAAAAAATTCACGTGGTTTTATCTTATTCCCACTGAACATATTTTTTCCAAGGGAAGACAAGAGCATCCTGACAATGGAGCACAGAGCTCAGGGTTTGTCCTGGTGCTCTCTGTGCCTTGGGGCCCTCCTGAACAAGCACTGGCAGATGTTTGAGCAGTGGTCAGGAAGATAAGAAAGGGGGGCTGCTGCAACAACTGAGAGTAATTCTCATTACTTTAACTACAAAGAGGACACAAACACCTTCCCAGCTCCTCTGCCGTGCTCTCTGAGTGGGATCACTGAAGGATTGCCACAGTTACGGAGTTAAAGGTTTATTTTCTGCCACAATGGGTAATGCTCGTGGAGAGTCCAGCAACCAGGCTTACAGATTAAGGAGGATTATGATATTGGTGGGGATAAATCCTCATTAGCTTCAGTTTGGGACAGCAGTTCTGTGTGCATGGAGCAAAGCAGTGCCCTGGGGGCTGTGCAGACATCAGGCTCCTCTGAACATTCCTGGCAGGCAGAGAGAGATCCCTGGAGTTCCCTGAACTTCTGATAGAATTGACTTGCGCCATTGGCTCTTTTATGGTTTTGATTTCACTTCACACAGACGAGGTACAATAGACAAACCCCTCCCAATAGTACAGACATGTTCTTCTGTTTGGGGTTTGTGTATCTGTTATGGTGTAAAGGTTGATTGACCCTGCCCCTAATGTGACAGACAAATGACACCAAGGAGTTCATGAGACCTGTTGGCAACAAAAGCCACCCTGTTAGAAGCATTTCACTTTTCATGGAAGGCACTCCTCCGTTGCTACAAAATTATTCAAGGTATCACAACCATAATGACCAGGAGGAGCTTCAGCCAGCAGGGTGATAAAAAATGAGACAGAGGTCAGAGTCAGTAAATGCAAAGGAATAGATAAGAAGAGGAGAAAGAACCTAAGAATTTCTGTCCTGGGAAGGCCCTGCATGAGCAGGTAGCACTCACAAAGGACAGATCTTGGGGTCATTTGCTACATTTCTCTGAGGCCAGCAGTGAAAAGGGCATTTGGGAAATACTGGGAGAGAAATGAAAATGAGGAGAAGGTTTATTGCATTTTACTGTAGCATAAATCCCTGGTGACCCCCAGCTTTAGATTGAGGAGACCAGGACTGTTCAGCCTGGGAAAGTCACTGGAGAGTGTCCATCAGACCAAACACGAGATGTAGGAGAAGGAGCAATGGCCATTCCCTCCTTCAGCTGTGCAAGAAATAAGGGATAGCAAATAATAGCAGTGATCAGCTTAATCAAAGGAAATGCCATTTGTTTGTGGCTAAATTGAATGCACCCTTGAAGGATAGTTTAGATGTGTGTAAACAGGCCCAAAATGCTAATGCAGACAAATTAACAAAACCAAGGTGCATCAAGTGCTCTGACAACATGGTTCACAGGTTCACAGGCCACGGTTCACAGGAAAATGGAACAGGGAAAAGCAAACTCTTCCGTTGTCTCTTCCTGGATGCTGGCAGATACAGGATGTTATGTATGGCTGGACCTGGATATTCTTATATGGAACAGACAGTGTGCTGCTGTATTTTCTTTCTTAGATTTATCTCCTAGACCAAGACCTCTGGCAACTCTCATGGGTTTTTATCAGCAGTACTAGGATTTGCTTCAGGCTTGCAGTGTGGACGTTAGTTGAGTGGGCTGTGTTAGCTCCTAGACCAGACATATTCTTCTTTCTTCCTCCTTAAGCGCATCTTGACCCTCGCTAATTAACAATCTTTTTTACTCACATGCACTACACAACTGATAAAGCACCCCTAGGCTACTATAGACTTAGCATTTTTTTTCTTTTTATTTTAAATTTTTTATGTTGTACATCCTGCACAGGATATATAGCCCTCCTAACTTCAAATATATTCTGCCGTCTGTTCCAGCCATCTGGCATCCTCTTCTCCAAATTAGCATGGTAACAGCTCGTTTTCCCCTGGGACCATGAGTAAAATATGGTCCCTCACAGACGTTTTGTTGCATGGAAATATTCACAGCTCAGTTTAAGATGAAGCCCAACAATCGTGGAGCAGGATGAGAGGGTTCAGAGCGTGCATTTCATTAAAGGTGACTCTCAATTTAAGATGAAGCCCAACAAAACATGGGGAGCAGGATGAGGATGTTTAGAGTGTGCATTTCATTAAAGGTGACTCATTTACAAGATGCATTTTCACTTATCTTTTGTGGGTATGGTGTTGGTCAGGACTGCAGCACAGGTATTAAATGAAATTTCCTGCTGTTTCATGTCCACACCACAGGTTCCAGAGTAGAGACTGCTCAGCAGCCACATGGCTTCAGGTTTTCCAGTGTGACATTTCTCATTCCTGCATCTACAAAAGTAAATTCCCTTCTTTTTAAATGATGCAAAACAAAACACCTTGGGTTTGGGAGGATCTACCAAATTCCCTGGACTTTTTCACATGCAAGATTTTTCCTGGCACAGGTCAGGGTATAGGAACAAGCAGGGTGCAGGCTTGGAATATCTGGCATTACTGCTGCCACCAAATCATGTCTCCTGAGATTCCCACTTCTAAAGAGGTCGTCAAATCAAAGTTACCAAAATAGACTTCTAAAATTATAAAGGGTCAGACATAATCTGCATCCTTTTCTAGCTTACCTAGCAGGAAAAATTGACTTAGTTTATCATGCAGGTTGGAACTGGCCTGTGCCAGAGAAGGAATCTCCACATTTAAAGATTTACTGAGAGAGTTTTGGTGACTGGAGTGTGGCTCTGGCATTAAGGGAGCTGAAACTGTGATTCAGGCCTCCTGTCTGAACTCAGGAAAAGCCCTGAATAACTCTCCATTTTTTATTTCCTATCAATAATGAGGGTGTTCGTGTTTCCTTTTACACTTCACTAATCTTGGCTCCGTAAAACGTTTAGGACAAGTGAGTGTTTCCCCAGCAGCCAGCGCAGTGTTTATGGATCACTGATTGCTGCCATAAGGAAAACTCTAATGCCATGACTTGCTAGGCCACTTATTCTGAGACAGAATTACACAGACTGACTAGAAACTGATGGGAAGTGGCTGCAAACTTAGAAAAAAACCACTTCTTCTTTACTCCAAAATGTCCAAAATGAAATCGTACATTCAGACAGAAATGTAAATAAGTTGTTAACGCAAAGTGAGGTGTGTGGGGAACAGGAATAGATGGTCCTGTTCACTCACGCTGGGCTCTGCCTTGTTAATAATTATATTATAATGACACACCCAATGGCACATTAGATTATTAATGTGGTTTTGGGTGGCTTTACTGCTTTCCCCTAAAGCTACCCAAAATATTGAAAGGAACTGAAATGTGCAGCTCTGACCTGGCCTGGAGCTGCTCCTGATACCACATCTGAGCAGAGGGGGCAACTGCTATGGATGTGAGGTTAAAAAAACCAAAAAGCAATCAAGTGGAACTAAATGGCATTTCAGAACAGTACAGTATTTGGCCCTACAATTATTTGTGTTTCACCAGAACACATTTCCCTTTCTATATCTCAGACTTGAGTTGAAACTTGTTTTTCCTTCAGTCTGGTAACCTGCACTGCTCTATGACTTTGAAACCATCCCAGCATTAAGGCCAGGTTAATACATCTCGGTCGAAATTCCCAGAGAATTGAAGACACTGAGGGAATTTTTAATGGAAAGGGTTGAGGCAATATGACAGTTGCCCTAAAATGTCAGTGTAAAAACTTTCTTGATTCTGGAGGGAGAAAAGAAATTTAGAGAAAAGTACTTTAAACTTCTGTAGTGTTTTGATTTTTGTCCTCCCTGAGGCACCTTTTATATTGGCTCTTCTTCTGAATCAATTGCCTTTAGTGACACCTGAACCAGGCATAATTACTGCTTCTGGGATAATTAATTACTGCTTCTAATTAATGCATCTGGGAAGGTTCACAGTAAGCAACATGTCCTTCAGGACGAGATTCATAAAGCATTTTGCAGCACAAGTAAATATTCTCCTGATTCCTGTGGGAAGTTTGTTCACTTACAGTGATGCACACACACAGACACATTTGCAGTCACTAGAGGCCAGAGTAACCTTGCCCTGAACAAACAAAGAAAAATACTTAATTTTTTTCTTGCCAAAACTGATTTATCAAAAATAGTGGCTTCCTTGTCCCAGAATTAGTGCTAACTTTGACCCAGGTCTGTGGAGATAGATACTGTTGGAAAGAAATACAAGGTTAGAATATGGATATAGAGTTAAAAAGTGGGGAGGAAAAAATGTGAAGCTTATCAAATAGCAGTTAGAGGTTCCTTTGCTGTAGTTAAGAGACGTTGGTGGTTCTTGTGTGAGAAGGCTCACGGGCAGCACCTCCCTCCATGGACTGGCAAAGAGAAAGGGGAGTTTGTGACAATGGTGCAATGACAATGACAGTGGAGATAGTTTAAAACAGCTGCATCAAGCTCTTAGCTCTGGAGCCTTGATTTTTTTTGTTGTTTTCCCAAGTTTAAGCAAAGATGAAAGCCCTCCTCCTCCTTTTTTGCAAGATCAACTGTGGAAAAAACTGTTGTTTTTTACTACATACACAGGTTTGCAGGCAGGATGAGAATATGTGGGACCACAATCCCTGAAAATCTGTGCATTGGTTAAATCCATCTCTAGAGCTACCTGGGTCTTTCTACAGCTAAAGGGTGTTTTAATCATTCCACTGCTGTTGAGCTTCAAGGTGTCCCTAAACTCTCTAAAAAATAAAGTCAAAATAGCAGAAGGAAATTTATTTTGTTCTTCCAGCAAAGGACATAGAGGGTTACTTGAATTCAGAAAGAAATACATTGTAATTCTTAATGCAAATTAAATATTTTGAGAACACTTCCTACACAAGATAAGCCCTTTCTCAAGACCAGAGGGAGAGTTTGATTTCCTTGAGTTCCTTCTTCGGAATGAGAGCTCCTGCCAAGCCAGATTTGCACAGGCACACAAGCAGCCCATTGCCTCTTTTTTAATAAATCATGCTAAGTTCACGTCAGGCAAATGTACAAATCCACTGCTTGGCATTGTATCCTGTACTCGGAGGGAGCCACGTGCCATGGGTGTGTTCAAGTGCAAAATTACGTGTTGATTTTGGACACTTTGTGCTTATAGAGATGCATTTTGGCCTGTGTGGGCCGGAAGGGAGAGCAGTGACCTGAATAGGGAGCGTGAATCCCAATTAAAACATTTACACAGCTGAGACAGGAACCTCTCCTGAGCACAGGAGAACAGTCAGGCTGTGAAATGCTTTCCAGAGCTTCGCTGCCCGCAGGAGCAGCACTGAAGAGGCAAGGCTGCTCTGGAGATCACATCTGGAAGGAGCACAGAGATGTTTCCATTCCCACTCCAGCCCTGCACAGCTCTGGTTTTTCTCCCTCCCTTTTGTTGGGGTTGCCACCTTCCAAAGCAGAGCAAAAACGATAATAAAAAATCCTGGGTAAGCCACAAAGTTTTACCTTACGTACAGTGAGAGAATTTCTCCTGTAAATAACAACTTGTCCCTCCGTTCTTGCCTGAAGGGTTTGTGTGTGTCCATGTTTATGTACAAGTGTATGAATGTGCACGAGTGCACAGACACAGAAACTGTGGGGACAAGGATTGGGTTGGACATTCAGACATTCCCTAGGAACCACCCCAGAGGAGGAAAAAGGCCTCACGACAGAGTTCCTGTGATCCCACAGCATTTGGGGAGACCAACACTATTTTTTTTTTAAATGAGGTGGCCCTTAGAGAGGCCGCAGGAGATTTTAGGAGAGCTTAAAATCCACTCTCGGTGGATTTTGAGTCTTTAGGAGAAAAGGAATTTAAAAAGTTGGCTGTTTTATTTGTGAAGGGCCAGCAGCCTTTGCAGGGAAGCCTTGTTGTTCGTTGTCTCAGCAGCCACCCTTTCAGTAATAAAAAATTGTGGTGCAATGAGTGTACACACACATGCACAAAATGAAGGAAAAAAAAAAAAAGGAAGCAAGTAATCAAGCAGTTCTACCTGTGAGAGGTGGAGAGAAAAGGAGAAAAAGAAAATGCCTCTCAGACAATACTCATGTTGCTTCATCAACTGCTGAAAGTCTGAAGAGTCTGCACAGAGAATTGTGATGAAAATATGTCAAAATACATTGTGTGACTATCTAACTCAAATGCAAGTGTTTTGCAAATTCTGTTGCAACGCATAAAGTTAAAATTATACAACCATTCTCTAAATACTGGGGAATAAGAATCTGGCTACTCCCATGTTTTCAAAGTTGAAGGAATACTCTGTTATTTTTCTAGCAAATTCACATATGAAGCTGGCATTGTGTGTCTTAAACAGCTGTCATGATGGATTGGGTGAATAGCAGTGAGGAGTGGGGAAACTGTGTGTCTGTCAGGAGCCATTGTGTAACTTCGTTTGGATTTTCTAACAGCTAGCATGTGCTACTCACAACACATAGTAAGCAGTCACTGATGGAAAGGAAGGCAGTAAGAAAAACATAGATTTAGTAGAACATCACTTTTTAGTTATTTTGAGTAACAGTCATAACAGGAAAGTCAAAGGAACTTTACAAAGGAAAACTGAACTTCTTTCCTAGAAATATACACCAGAAAAAACCACCAGGAGTGACCTCTGTAGATCAGCTTATTAGTCCTGATACATTCAATTATGAATTCTAAATGTGCATCAGGCCTGGTCATCAATCAGCAAACGGTGCCACCCAGCCCACAGCACAGGCAGCCGTGCCTGACAGGTGACATTAATAAAGCTGCAAAGTATGCTGAGGAGATGGCGAGGTGCAATACACAATATTGGCAGGCGAAGGGATGAAATACCCACAATACCTCCATCACTGCAGTGACACTGTGCCCTGTTGGGCACATTTCTGCCCTCCTGGGAAGTCCTAAAAGGCCATGGCTGCTGTGCTGTGCTGTGAGGGGCAGCATCAAAGGCACGGGGAGCAGGGCAGGAAGTTCACACGCTGCGTGCGACACAACGCGACGCTCAGACTCCTCCACCTCGAAAAACGAACCTCTAAAAATACCCTAAAAATACCCCAGCGCTGTGAGGGCTCCAGCACTCACAGCTAAAAATATTGGTGCTATTCTCTCGCCACAGGATACCAGTAACGTCAGTGGGAGCCCACTGGAAGATAGTGGGAAGTCTCTGGCAGTTACTCACATCCTGCATGAGTCCATGTCTCCCTGAAATCCGCAGCCATTCCTCCAGGACTGCTGCCTGTGGTTATTTAGGGGGGACACACAGCTTGTTTATGTTTGTCTGTTCTCTTTTAGCTCATGCTCTTCCTTCAGAGAAATCATCTGAGAGCGATTGAAAGTTTAGTTAAAGTGCACTTCAGAGTTTGGGACCCTGTGGAAATAAAGCTCTAGGGATTATGGCCTTTCTCGTTTCTCCCCAATACCTTCTTATCTCCAGGCAGGGCTGTTATTTAGCACGTCCAAGGCTGGTTTTCACTGAATTTTCTTTGTTTGGGGATTTTTCCCTTATTTTTCTTGAGAGGGCCCTAGAACTTGGTCCTGGATCAACTGACCTTGAAAGCAGTCTGGGCATCCTTCACCTTCTCTCTCTTAACCAATCCTCACTGCTAAATATGGCTGCATACAGAATAACACCTTACTTACTCCTGGGTGTGTGTTGCCTCTTATTTCCCATGTTCACACACACAGCATCTTTTTTCCTCAGCTTTGCTGTCTGCAGCACAAGAGGGCAAAGCCATTCTCTTTTCTCAGTGCTGAGAACATGCTCATGCACACTCGTTCTAGGTAAGAACAAGTAAATCAGCTAATGGAACATCACTTTGTTAAGGGAAAAAAATCCCTTGATAAATAATTTGCACAAACTCAGTGTCCTACTCTTTTATGTTTCTTTGGAGCTCTGCGTTTCTGAGCGGTCTGTATTGCCACATGGCTGAATATTAAAATTAGTATTATACAATAATATTAAATTTGGAGGATATTATTCTTCTCTATTAGCACTGACTCAGTTTCTACCCTGCAATGATTTGCATGCAACCATTGCTGAAGTCAGTAAGGTCACGTTGCTGCACAGAATGAGATGGGATCTCATTTATAACATTGTCAAGATACCAGCAATAGCCTTACAATTATAGGGCTTTTTTCATACCTTCTCAGGTATATTGCTGACTTAATCTGGATATTATAACTCTCATGGCAGTAGAACTTGCCTTGGATGATTTGTGCCTTGCCAGGACTTTCTGTGTGAGATAAGGTTTAGTGGGCAATAAGCCTTCTGCTCAGTGTTTTCTTATTGCTCTGAAATGATAAACTGTGATTTAAAAATTGTATCATTCTGATAAAATTCTTGATAATAGTGAATAAAACTTTGTTTCCATTGCTCCTCTCTATTTTTATGGAAAGCTAAACCAAACAGTTGTAAATAAAGCACCTGAGAACTGTCTGCCCCCGTGGGTCTGGCTCAGGTGGCTGACTTTGAAATAAATGCCACAAATATCAAGTGTGCTGCTCACCAGCTTGACTCAGCTGTGTCCTTCATCAGAGCACCCATGTGCTCAATTAAAACACAGAACTAAAATGGTCACAGCAGAGAAAGTATTCTATGCCATCATAGCCCCTGAGGACAGGCATATCACTGAGATCTGGCTTTGTCCACTGATGTAACACTGGATTGTCTTTTCTTTCATTTTAGTCTTCATTTCTGGGCAGAATTATTTGATTTCCAGAAACACACATCTTCTTGATCAGCCCCAGCACAAGCACAACAGAATGTGTATAAATATAGAAGCCTGTTTGTTTCAAGATATTTTTTTCCTCACTGCATCCGGTCAATAGTTTAGATGAATATTTAGACAGTTGAATGAAAACAGGGCTGGGGCGCTGGATCAGCTGTAAAGGTTGAGGAAGGAGTGGTCTTCCCATTATTTGAATTATCTGCCTTCTTTACATAAATTAACAACTATGCTCCAGACAGTAAAAAAGTTGTGAGCGTTCAGCAGCCAGTGGATTATTTTTAAATACATCATTTTTTAATCTTTTTTTTTTTTTTTTTTTTTTTTTTTAAAGAATGTATGTCTTATAGGTCTCTCCATAATCACCCAAAGATTGAATTTGGGATTTTCAAATACATCTGATGATTCCCCATAGGTGATTTTTAACCCCAGCTCACATGGACACTTTCTTCAAATCAGAAATACTTTTGGGTATTAATTTTACCTGTTTGTCCTTGGGAACATCATCTTAGTTTACAGAGAAAGGAAAGAATTTTCCATAAATAAGGTATATCAAGATAGTCTGGAAAATATATGATTCCAGGGAGAGCTGTGGGAGATGTCTCTGAATTCATAAATGGGGAGACAGAGACAGCAGTTAACCATTAGTGACCAAGTTTTATAACAAAATGACAGGGCACAAAAATGACATTAGCAGGATGAGGGAAAGAAGATCTCCCTGTTTTATTGGGCAGCACAGAGTAACTTGGCAGATTTTCTTGCCATGGGGCAGAGGGGAGGGTGACATTCAAGAGGTTCCAGGGCACACTGGCCACATCCTGGTGCAGGAGGACATGACTGTCCATGCTGCACATGCACCCCAGAAAGCCCTGAGGAGGTGATTCCTGAGCCAAACAAGGAAATGAATAATGCTGCACAGCCTCAGCTTGGTGCTGCCCCACAAACATCTGCTGCTGGAAGCAGAGGACGTGCTCGGTGGCCATTTGATTTTCTGTGCTGCACCACACCTCCTCCTCTCTTTCTTGTGGCATTCTCCATCTTTAAAAGGATCATCTTTAACACTTGAAAGAGTCCTGTGATGCATTTTTGTTTTCTTAGAAGAAACATAAAGGCTGTACAGATCTGGGTGAATTCTTGCTATTCCCACTCTGCTGCTCTTCCCTCATCGTTAGCTGCCGTTCCTTGTGTGTTACACCAGTGTCTTCTCGAGATTTCAGGTAACCTCAGATTTACACAACTCAGCATTGTCTGAGTCTTGCCATGAGATCCTTGTAGCTCCAGCATGATCTTTCCCTACGGCTGTGTGTCCATTTCCACTTCCATCCCCATTAGGACTGGTGTCTGCAGCTCCTTCTGAGGTCTGTGTGCTGCCTGGCTCCTTTTCCTCCCTCCCGGGGGGGCACCTGGTCCTGGAGACCTTGCTCTGCACAGAGGAGCTCCAGAAAAGCAGCCCTGTCCAGGGAGCAATTACTCCTTTGCTCTTCCCAAGGCTGGTGCAACCCAAGCACGAGCATCCATAAATCCCAGATCTCTTCCCAGGCAGAGGCACTGGTGGCATTTGCTCCTCCCTGAACCTGCAGAGTGCTCAGAGCCTAATAAAAGGTTATTGTAACACTTAGAGATGAAAGCAGTTCTGAAAAACAAACAAGAATATATATATGCGTTCCCTACACAGAATTTAAAATAGAATCATCATCATGCAAACCCAAGGCTTGCCCCTGCTTGCAGCAGCAATAGGTTGGATTTGGGCATAAGCAGTTGCTATGGGGCCTGATCCAACTCCCACAAAAGTCAGCAGGAGCCTTTAAATTCCCCTCAGTGGGAGTGAAACCTGAGCACTTGGATATTTTGTGAACACTGACATTATAGGCTATAAAAAGCAATGCTTTGGGTTTTGATATCAAACCCAGCAATGGCAGGGACAGACTGACTCTTAAACTTGGGTCCTCAGTGCTATTGTACTGAAGATAATAAGTGCAATTCATTGCCAATCTCTTTGTTATTACTGGTGTAAAAATAGATCCGTCCCGGCAGCGGGATTAACCGCCCCTTTATTTCTTGGCTGGTTTCCTTGTTGTTGTTGTTGTTGTTGTTGTTGTTGTTTTAAAATAGTTTTCCTGTTCTGTTGTTGCAGATGAATTCTGGTAAATATTTATGCTTACACTTGCTGTAAACTTATTCCTTTCCTGGTGGGGCACTGCCCAGCTCCAGATGTGCAGAGCTGAGCCTTTGAAAGGACAAAGAGAGCCCCAAGTGCAGCCCCACAACGGAGAGGGGCAAAGGCTCGAGGCATCTCTAAGAAGTTGCTGAATGCAGCCATCGCAGATTTTAGGGGTATTTGGCTGAAAAGAGTCAGGATGAAGAATTAGGGACAGCAGAAGGGGAAAATCTTGCCCTGTGTGACCCTGGTCATCCTGCACATGGCCCAGCCACGTGCTGGTGACACTGCAGCATCACTGGGGTACCCAAAACTCCATTTCCATCAGCTCTCCCGGATTCTCCTGCTCTGACCATGGGCCTGCTCTTCTCAAAGGGAATGGGACCAGCCCCCCACTGGAGAAATGTGTGCTGAGCTGCATGTGCCCTGCATTTGGGCTGAAATTGTATTTAACACACTGAAGGAGATAAATTCTTCCTTTTGCCTTTCTGTGACAAGTTAGTGGCAGATTGACCATCAGCCTTGAAAATCAGCAAAAGGTGGGTGGAGTCACCCCTGCTCCAGGCAAATACCACACAAGTGTCCCAGGAGCAAAATGGCTGAGAGAGGAACTCCCAAACACACCTGAGCTGCTGTTTCCTCGAGCACATCCCCGTGGAAGCAGGAAGCAAACTTCCAGAACATGAAAGAAAGATTTGCTCGCTTATCTCATTGTATTCTAATGCGACTTGAGGCAAACAAAAGGTGGCTCTGGGCTTTGTTATTTTAATTATTCTGTGCAGCATCGCACTGTATGGTTAAACATAACTCTTAATGGCCTGAAAATTCTGTACATAACTCCAGAAATTACACAGAATGCAGGAAATATTTTTCCTAATGGCCTGTCCTGATCAAGGACAGCTTTGTTCAGACCTCTGTCACATCATGGGATAAGAAGAGATGCACAGATAATCTTCACCTGTCAGTTCTGGACATATTTCCTGCTGGGAAATCTCCTCAGCTAGAACTGGACTGACTGTATAAATAGGTGTGTTTTATGATAGGCTCTGAAATTAGAGTTCCAGGCTGCAGTCCTTTCAAATATTTTTTTGCAGCTATTGAGAGTTACACTTGTTCATGTATTAGTTGTGGGTCAGCTAGAGTTTGAGTTCAGCTAAGATGGACGAAGATGGGTGGTGAGCAGAGAAAAACTGGAAAAAATTGCATGATTATTTGATTTTTTTGAAATGTGAGAAAATTCAAATTAATCTGAGACGATCTGCAAAGGAAAGATTAAATTCTGCCAGCTCCAGTCCTAGAAATAATCCCCTGTTAATGTACCAAACCAGTCACATGAGCTAAATTTTACTTGCAGACTCTTTCCTCAGATGTGTTCCCACCCTTCCGGTATTTTTCTTTTTAAATATTATTTCCACTAAAAAGGTTAAAACACATTTGGCTGTTCTGATTATGCATGCATGATCGGGTGATCCATTTTGATGATGTTTTTCAATATTCATGACAGACAGTCCCACCCTTTAGGTTGAAACTCCCTTTGATTTCAGGTGAGGATTTTTGCCTAATGATCAGGCCCTGGGGTGTTTGGCTCATCAGTTGCTACGTAATCAGCTAAG